>CM031956.1:12985881-13070881 GCA_018749465.1 Paracanthobrama guichenoti | reverse complement strand
CATAGAATCAACACCGGCCACCACAGATTGCGTTTTTTGGCGGCCGGCAAAGCAAATTTTTATCCCGCCAAAGCCTTATTTGATCGGCGAATGATGTAGATGACTGACTGCTGCGCTTGTGACAGGTCGCATGTTACTGAAAGAACGAGCAGAGAGAGAGCCCCTCCTCCAGCCACGCGCGTGCACTCACCATCTTCAAACCGTCTTGCTCTCCCTCCCTCGCGCATATTAATCAAAATCAATTGAGAATTGACACAATGGTAAAAGGTCGGAAGACCGAAGTTTCACGTGGAGCACTGGGAGATTTTTTTCCAGAATTATCGTTGAGTGTGAAATGTGCTAAAAAAACGTTGCCTCATCTTCTCCGCGACTGAAAAAGGCACGTGTTGAGGATAAACAGACATATTGGGTGATATGAATGTAAGATGATTGCAGAAGTGACACTGATCTGTGTTTTTGTTTATTCTTTTTAAAGAAATGGCAGAGCAGAATCAGATTATGAAAACTAATCCAAGTGCACTAAAATTTAGGCCTTAGCATGACTAGGTTGCAAATAGTTGATTACTTTTAAAATCAAGTATAGTACAGTCAGTGTGCACTTTATTCGGTATTGAATCGGTATTGGCACTAAAAAAAATCCATATCGGTCGATCCCTAAATTACAGAATTTTCATGTATGTGAAACTTACATACAAACCCAACATAAAGCAATGATAAATATTTTAAACTGGTATAAACAAACAAATAAATAAATGAATACGGACAACTTTGAGTAAACAACTATTATTATGGATTGAGTTTTATTTTAAAGTTTTGACTGCTTAGACTTTCAATGGAAAGACAGAAATCTCTCAGGTTTCATTATAAACTTAATTCGTGTTTGTAGATGAATGAAAGTCTTGTGTGTTTGGAATGACATGAGAGTGATTAAATCATGACCATTTTTATTTTGTGGTGAACTATCCTCTTTTTTTTTTTTTTTTTTTTTTTTTTTTTTTGTCAAACTGTTCTGTACAAATCACACAAACATTTTAAACTGAAAACAGCAACTAAAGGCACTGGAGCACCTCAGTGCATTCATTCAGTTGAATTGCAATTTGAAATGCTAAGTGCAATTCATTTATGTTTCACCTCCAACCCTCATTGACTTCTCTTAGAGTAGGTCTGTGAAACGCCAACATTAAGGTGACATTTAAAGCTGTTGCTTTGCTTCCCAAGGCAGATTAGACCACCACTTAGTGGACATTATTCCTATATTCAAACTTATCGTCATCTAGAAGACAGCCACTACCAAGATCATAAGGTATAGACAAAGGAAGTTGAAAGAGCTTTGGGTGGCATGCAGGAGACATCTGCAACAGTGTCACAAAACTTCATGCTCTATGCCAGTACCAAATAGGCTGCACCAGCATCCTTAGAGTAGGGTAGTTTATCTCCCAACATCATAAGGACCATTAAGAGGGTGGTCATGAAATGGGTGTCAGACCGTCTGGATCCACAACAGTTTGCTTAAGAGACAATGCTCGCAGACAAGGCTGGCTTTATGGTTAGGATTCTTTTTAAATGGGGAAAAAAGAGAGAAAATCATTGGTTTTGTGGCTGTCAACCCTAAAATAAGCATTGGATTAAATTAGATGCGCTGTTGATTTATTGTAGTTCCAGAAAGATCCTTCACTCAACTAAAATATAAAATAACTTGAAATCCCAACAACATTTTTCAGATCTCATTGAGAGTTTCTGTTTCCCTACTCATTTGAAATGGGTCTCACTCTACAGACCGGCTAATCACTGTGTAATGCATGCAAAATTGACTGGGTTTATCAAGAGGCCAACTGAACCGCAAAGCTTGAACCAGCTGCCCCTGCAAGCAAAGTTTCAGCTGAGCGCTGTGAGGTGGGAAGAGTTCGGTGTAGCAGTTGATGAGTCATTCACGGCGCAGAGACACAGCGTTTTTTCACTGTTGACAGTCAGCTCCCAGACAATGAAAACCTTGTTTGTCTTAGAAATGGGCTTTGGCTAGGAGAAACACAGCTGGTTTGGGTGATCAGATCTCTAAATGTTCAACTTTCCAACAGGAGTCATTCAAAAGCAAGGAACGGGAGCTGCCTATTGGGAAATAGTCCCGGATTAAAGGAGCCAAAAGATTGAAAAAGTAATTTAAAAAATAATGGGCTTTTTAATGACTAAACCTAAGGGACACCCAGATGTGCTCTTTGTTAATTTTCACTTGTGTAATGTAAAATTCCAACTGCTTAATTACTCTAGTATACACAAAGCAAATGCTTTTAACGAAGCAATTATGGGAGACAATCTCGTCATGGCACCACAGCTTTCACAAACACCCCCTGCCACTTGGACAGACTGTTGTTGTCAGAGAAAAAAAAAAAACCCTTTGGTTTCTCATGTGTTGCATGACAACTAAAAACATATTACCGTTCATTAACGTTTTCATCCAGTCTTTCTAATGCTACTCTCTAAATGTTACTGGTTGTTTCAAGGCAGGTCATTGTACAAATGCTGATATCAGCCATTTAAAGTTTCAACAAAGAATATGTCTCTTCACGGGGCATAACAAGACTTTTTTTTCTGCCATCTACAGCCCTATTCGGACGCCAAGTAGAGGTGGGGTGAAGTAATTATTTGCAGAGCTTCTCAGTTATTTGAGAAATGTGGCATCTCACTAATCATTACGGACAATGTCAGTAAAGATTACGGTGACTTTTACCTTCTGTAAAAAGGTCTGGAAAAATTACCTCAGGTAATGCTAATCCCGTGCGAATAAACCAGTTGTAAATATGTATGTACATATTCTATAATTTTCTGTTTAAAAGTATTTTTCCATGGTTTTTCCAAGTATGGAGGTGCCCGAAGAAGCATTCAGTTGCGTTCTAGGCGGTGGGACGAGTCTTTGGGAAACAAGTTTTGAGGAGTTATTTTTTTGTGTGTTCGCATAGATCACAACAACGAGTTTGAGGTGTTGACTTGGCCTCCAAATTCCCCAGATCTCAATCCAATTGAGCATCTGGATGTGCTGAACAAACAAGTCCGATCCATGGAGGCCCCACTTCGCAACGTATAGGACTTAAAGGATCTGCTGCTAACATCTTGGTGCCAAATACCACAGCACACCTTCAAGGGTCTAGCGGAGTCTATGCCTCGATGGGTTAGGGCTGTTTTGGCAGCAAAAGGGGGACCAACACAATATTAGGAAGGTGCTCATAATATTATGCCTGATCGGTGTATATACACGTATACTGTATATACACTTTATATTTATTTTGATTAATATCTATTAGGCCTAAATTAGAAATAAATAATGCTTATAAGACAACTACGGTTTTAAGACAATATACAAGACAAAGTCTTAAAGTTGTGCAATTTCAACAAAACCTCATGTCTGTCAGATAGATTACCTTGGTAACTGATCATCCACATTTGCAACTATAATGTAAAATACATAACAGAAAACCAAACATTTAAGTTTTGATGTACCAGATAAAGAAGTGTAAGACTTGTAGTGGCGGTACAGCACTGCTTCGAATGGTCTGTCAAATTGCCCAAAACTATCTCTACTGGCTCTGAGTCAAAGGTTCATCATTATTGTTGTTCCCTTATTTAGCTAGTAGAATAATATAACAAGTCTATAAACCAGAGCCTTGTTGCAAAACTACAAAACATGTAATCCCTGAAATATAAAATAGAGGCAATGATGCAGCCTTTAAAATATTAGATGAATATAATATAATAACTATAAAACACTAATGTGAACAAAAAACTAATCAGACAGCACTTTTTTTCTTGTGAGAACAAGATTGCGCTGGTGCCTCAGTTTTAAGACTTTCTCTTATTGAATATTACAGTACAATAACAGAAAGCTTAGACCTTCTGCAAATCAGGCAGTGAAACTCCAAGACCTGATGTTTTTTCTACTTTTGCCAGGGGAGATTTTGTTGTGTGCTTGTTAGTGCCTGTGTATGAAGAGAAGATATATCATGCACTGAAGGGGGCAATGTTGGCATTGTTATTGCCCTTTTAGATCAAAAACATCATTAAGGGTGCATGTCTCTTGACATTCTGTGTAGGTTTTTTTGTTCTTGCTGGAGGATCAATAGATTTCCAGTGCCAAGGAATATAAAGGGTGGCGATTTCTGCCTACTGTAAGAGTAGCCGAACAGCTGTTGGTAAATATCATTACAATATTGCATGTTTTATTGCTGGTTTAATAGTGACATAATTGACAGCTATGCTCAGAGGACATTAACATTTAGAACGATCAATAGAACTTCTGGTTGCAGATTTTATGAGAAGTATCCCTGTGATAGAAGAATTTCCAAAAGGTCTGTAGTCAATTGAGAGTAGATTAATGAATAGAACATGGATGTAGGATTGGCCACTAGGATTGGAATTAGGCATATTATGCATTCTTCATATAGTCAGTGTAATTCTCCTCAGCATGTAGGTTTACACAGACTACTGACTAGGGGTGTAACAATATATCGTCTTTCAAAAAAGCAACAATATGTATCGTGAATAGTGACAATATCTATTGTGTATTGTTCACCAAAATGAAAATTACTGTGTGAAATTATTATTTTTGTTAACAACTACTGAGTTGTAGTGTCAGTACTACATTAAACTACTCATATAAATGTTGAATATAATGTATAATAATGCAATGGGGGAATATGTGTGGGTCCTGATAATGCCAAATTTCTTATGTTACCAGTAAAAATATGGCCTACATCATTTTAAATGTATATAGTCAGTGACAAAGTGCAAGCATATAAGCATATGTCTAAAAAAAACTATGTAATACGCATTTTAATCAACAGTACATATTTTGTTAACCTTTCACCATATGTCTTAGAGTATCGCAATAATATTGTATCATGACTTAAGTATCGTGACATGAGGGTATCGTTACACCCCTACTACTGACCATTTCAAAGCTCAAAAATAAGGATGGACCCATGGACAGACAGACATATGTCTCATGTTTGTGAGACAACTATTTACTAAGTTAGAGGTCCTTTCCTGAAGACGTTCTGAATGAACGTCTTTGACAGAGAGGCTGTGGATCGCGCATTATGTTTGTTTTCTTTATTTTGCAAAAAGCACAACAATTAGTTTTTATTGTGACTGTACGCAAAAAAATAATAGAAACTTAACAGATTATAATGATGGATAACACTTGCCTGAATGATAAAAAAACATTATTTGAGTCTCTTTGGCACTGATAAGAAAAAAAGTGAGTCTACTACTGACCATTTCAAAGCTCAAAAATGGGGACGGACCCACGGACAGACAGACAGAGTTGCATTTTGTGCACGGTTTAAACGTTTAAAAAAAGAACCATGCCTTTGAGATGCAAAATCCAGAAGAATGCTTCTGCCGTCAGATCTAAATTGCTAATGCACACCATATGGGAGCGGAGTATCCCTTTCAAGGATGGGAGTCTTAAAGACACAAACCTGATAGCTGCTCACTTGATCAAAGCTTGCCCATGCCATGTTTTTCCCACTGAGGAGCTGCACAGATGCATAGCAACATGCATATTCTGAGCCACATTTTCAGGTTGTGCGAGTCTGACAGTACAATTGCCAAATATCAGTAACAAAATAAACGAACAGCAGCTAATTGGCCCTTCTAAAAATTATTTTTTCTATTAGAGAGGCTGTATTGCTAGGCAACATGTATATTTATCAGATATAGAGAAGGCTTTACAAACAGAAGGCATTACTCATTCTGAACCTCTTATAGCACTGCAACCCATGCAGTTTCTTAATGAATTTTGATTACCATCTACACATCTTACTTTTCAGTGCAAAATGATTCTTATTAGATGGATTATTGTCTTTATGGTAAGAATGTGTGTCACTGGTAAATGCAGCCTAAGCTAATTCCTCTGATGCGCAAGTACCCGATACAGTAGAAATCAAAGTGAGTGCATCATATAACTGCGTTTTAGATAAATACAAGCCAGCCAAGGCCAACTCCTACATTCGGCCCACAGTGTTCTGTGATGAGATTCTCCATTTCACAAAAGCATTCCAGCACAATAGCACTGGAAGAAAAGAACTGTCCCTTTCATGAGTGCTGCCAGTGAGTTTGCACGCTCCACTTGTTTTTCTCTCGTGTTTCTGCTAATTCGCCAGAGTTGCCCACTCACCCTCTGCAAAGAACACACATACACATAATCCAAGGCCACATCAAGCTAGATAAACACTCTCGCTAACTTATTACTCACTGAGAACCCGTCACAGGGGAAGAAGTGAACAGGTGTCCGATCTTCTCAGAAAGACTATGGGGATAATGACAACACGCTCTCATTAACACATCGTTTTTCTGTAACTTTTACACACATATGCAGCGAATTATGAAAGCCAAAGTCAGATGAAGTTCAGAATTCAGTAATTACCTGGATGAATAAAAAACGTCAGATATTTTACAAGTCAAAAAGTTGAATTAATGAGGGCTATGTGTTGTAAAAAGTTTTATACCTAATAAAGTATAACATTCTATAAGTAAATTCTCACAAGCTTTCCGGACCAAAATAAGAGGTGTTTGTCATGAGAGCCAGCAGCACTGGTCCGAAAGATGTCCCACGAGCTTGATGTTCCGCCAGAGCCTTGTATTTTTCATATTTTCATGAAGGCATTTCACATGAGAACTTAAAGGACTAATTGGCCCACAGAGATCAACGGTATTGTTAGTTCTGCCGGGCTTCCAATATCCAGACCTGCCACATGAGTGGTTAATCACCTGTGAGCCTCACACCTGACTTAACAGACACTTTGATATCCAAAGAGAAGCTGTTACCAGTCAGAGGTGCCTTGAGCCACAATTCACCCCAATGAGAAACTCAACCTAGGTTTAAGTGAAGATGGTCTGCTATAGTACAGCAGAAGCATGTAGGTTAGAAAACACTACATTTCTCTGCCAGTATTTAAGACGGGTACATTAAAACTGACACTTCATTTGACAAGATCATTTTGTTATATCTAGGGCTGTACCGATATACCGGTATGACGATATATCACAAATCTTTCCACTTGACGGATTAGACTCTCAACTTGCTCCACCCACACACGTACATCAGAGAAAACGTCAGAGACAGAGGCTATTATCTCTAATCTCTATCGAAAAAGAAAGGCGTGTCCCGTTTATAACTTAAGGCCGTATGATTTCAGTGATGCAAAAGGAATCCTGGAATCAGTCTCCAGTCTCGAATATGGAATTGACAAATTGATAGAGCTGGAAGTAGAGGAAGTAGAGCTGTACAATAAATCAAATTGCGACATGGTTTGTAAATGTCAAACCACAAAAAGACCGCTATATGACTATATTATGTTTTTTTTCTGCATCTGTGTGAACACTGTCAGAAATAAAATGGTACATTGCTGTCATTGTGGCAGTACCCTAAGGGACAAAAGTGAAAAGGTACTAATATGTACCTTTAAGGTACTAATACACACTCTTAAAGTACTGATATGTACCTTTAGGGTACTAATACGCACTCTTAAAGTACTGATATGTACCTTTAGGGTACTAATACGCACTCTTAAAGTACTTTACTTTCTTTTGCTCTCAATTTTTACAAATTTATCATCTGCATTGATCTGCTATGACAGCAAAACTCTTTTGGACATTGGTTACCTCTACACTGGACTGTTTCAGGACACTTTCACCGATCCTCTGTGGCCATCTGAGATTCATCGGAACGCCGAGTTGAACAATGGCCAGAGTCGACGCGAAGAATCAAGAAACACCGCGGGAAACGCGCGGGGACCCGTAACAGACTGAGGAAAAGAGCATTCAGCCCACCTCTCCCGAGCATTCTGCTCGCAAATGTCCAATCCTTGGAAAATAAGATGGACGATCTCAGAGCCAGGATAAGTTTTCAATGGGACATGAGAGACTGTAACATCTATTGTTTGTCTGAAACATGGCTCACACCCACGGTCCTGGACACAGCTGTGACGCCGTCGGAGAACTTCTCTGTTTTTCGGATGGACAGAACAGCCGAGACCGGTAAATCCAAAAGCGGTGGAGTATGCTTCATAATCAACAAGTATTGGTGCAACCCCAGGAACATCACCATTCTCTCGCGGTCCTGCTCGCCTCATCTGGAACATTTAACAATCATCTGCCGCCCATTCTATCTGCTGAGGGAGTTTTCTGCGGTCGTTGCGACCGCTGTTTACATTCCACCACAGGCAGGCTGGCTTTATCTGTCCTTCATGATGTTACCAGCGGCTTCATAAACAAACACCCCGATGCTGCTTTCATCATCACGGGCGATTTTAACAAAGCAAACCTAAAGAAAGTCTTGCCAAACTTTCACCAGCACGTCTCCTGTCCTACACGAGGAGCAAACACACTGGATCATTGCTACTCTCAGTTTAAGAATGCCTATAAAGCGCGGTCACTTCCAGCTTTTAGCAAATCGGATCATGCCGCCATTTTCCTCACACCCGAATGCAAACAAAGGCTCGTTCAGGAACCCCCGGTGAGGCAGGAAGTTAAGCGTTGGTCACCCCAATCAGAGACCGCGCTACATGCAGCTCTTGATGACGTCAACTGGGACATGTTCCGGGCGAGTTCATCTGACGTCAGCGAGTTCACAGATGTGGCGCTTTGCTTCATCAACACGCTTACAGAGCAAGCCACACAAACAATAACAATAACGTCCTTCTCAAATCAGAAACCGTGGGTGGACAATTCAATCCGCACTGCAGTGAACACACGCACTGCCGCTTATAACGCCGGTCTCCTATCGGGGAATATGACTGAATACAGATCGTCCTGCTATGCTCTGCGACGTGCAGTTAAAGCCGCAAAGCTCCGTTATAAGGATCGAGTGGAGTCTCATTTCCAACTCAACGACTCCCGGCGCATGTGGCAGGGTCTGAGGTCCATCTGTTCTTTTGGATCTAAATCCTCTGCAGAGGTGAGAGCTGATCCGTTACTTGTGAATGAGTTAAACTCTTTCTACGCTCGCTTTGACTGTAATCGTGGCAGCGCGACTCCGCCAAGTGACGCGTCAGAGGGAATCACTCAGAGCAGCAACAACCATGTGATCTCTGTCTCGGAGGATGAAGTTCGGAGGGCACTCAAGCGTGTGGACGTCAGGAAAGCTGCCGGGCCGGATGGTATTTCAGGTCGTGTTCTGCAGTCCTGTGCTGATCAGCTCGCCGGGCTGTTTACATCTATCTTTAATGAGTCCCTTGCTACATCTGTGGTCCCCACCTCCTTCAAAAAAATCCTAAATGACTATCGTCCAGTGGCTCTCACGTCTATAGTCATGAAGGTATTTGAGAGACTCATTAAAAACACCATTTGCTCCTTCATTCCTGACACTTTGGACCCTCTTCAGTTTGCCTATCGTCCCAATAGATCGACTGAAGATGCCATCTCTCATGTCCTTCACTCCTCCCTCACTCACATCGACAGCAAAAGTGGGAACTACGTAAGGCTGCTATTTATTGACTATAGCTCAGCCTTTAACACCATAGTTCCAATTAAGCTAACCGCCAAACTCCTGGATCTCGGCCTGAATTCTTCTCTCTGCCACTGGATTAAGGACTTCCTCACTGGCAGGCCTCAGGTGGTGAGAGCAGGCCAGTTCACCTCCACCTCCATCACCCTGAGTGTGGGAGCTCCACAGGGCTGTGTCCTGAGTCCCCTGCTCTACTCTCTCTACACGCATGACTGTTTGTCCACACACAGCTCCACCTCTATCATCAAATTTGCTGATGATACTGTTGTCCTGGGCCTCATTTCCAACAACAATGAGACAGCATACTTGGACGAGGTGGAGCATCTAACATCATGGTGCCAGGACAACTGTCTCTCTCTGAATGTTGGCAAGACCAAAGAAATGATTGTGGACTTCAGGAAGAGACAGCAACGGACATACTCCCCTCTCATGATCAGCGGGTCACCAGTAGAGAGAGTGAGCAGCTTCAAGTACCTGGGTGTAAACATCTCCGAGGACCTGACCTGGACTGCTCACATTCAGACACAGGTGAAAAAAGCCAGGCAAAGACTGTACCACCTGCGCCAGCTGAGGAAATTCAGGGTTTCACCAGCTATCCTGAAAACTTTCTATTTAGGGGCGATAGAAAGTGTATTAACTCAGTGCATCACAGCGTGGTATGGGAACAGCACCAGTCATGACTGCAAAGCCCTGCAAAGAGTCGTGTGCGCTTATCCGAGCGTATCTCAGGGTCAGCTCTCCCGTCTCTGCAGGACGTCTACACCAAACGCTGCAAAGGTAGAGCTACTAAGATCATCAAGGACTCTAATTACCCTGCAAACCCTCATTTCACGCTGCTGCCATCTGGTAAGCACTTCCGAAGCCTGATGGCCAAAACTGAGAGACTCAGGAGGAGCTTCTTCCCCCAGGCCATCAGACTCCTGAACTCAGTCACTTAACATCACGTGACCATCGATACACTGACATTGCACTGCACTTTCTGTTCAAAATAAAAGTTTGGTTTAACTATTGTACAGCAGAATGTACTTCACATAATAGCTACTACTACTACTACTACTACTACTACTACTACTACTACTACTACTACTACTACTACTACTACTACTACTACTACTACTACTACTACTAATAATAATAATAATAACAATAACAACAACAAAACAACATCATCTATGTAAAGATTATTTAAGGAGGTGGCTTTATATTTTCTGCTCATATTTTCAGCCGTTTTTCTCATTCGCATTTCAGTTTTGGGCCGAAAGAAAAGAACAGCTGAAAACTGACCACCCCTCAGTGTTCAGTGCTCAGGTTATTTTCTCGTCTAGCCTTTATCAATTTTCCGCTCTACGCACATGCGAGCACTCAGTTGCTCATGGCCCATTCGAACGCTCCTCTCATGTACCATTCATGCTTGTCAGAAAAGCAAGGTCCGCTAAAATAACGTGCTAACATGAAATTTCTATGTAGTAGTAGACTTCTGTTTGCAATAGCCCCACTGTGCTGTAACAACGATGCTACCCTCTTATCTCGTTCACCGATCTGCTCACACACTCTGATAATAATAGCTTTTGTAGCACTGTATATTATTTTGATAATTGGTCAAAAAATTAATTTTAAATATGATTAAATATGATTCTGTTGCATATAACTGAATAAAGGATAATAAATTGATATTTAATATTAATACATTTTCTGTCCAATTTTAGTGTTACTTTCAATAAAAGTGTGGTTATGTTATTTTATTGGCTTGATTTTCATTTTTAATTTTAATATTTTTATTCAGTATCATTACATTTACAGAATTTTATTAAAAAGTCTAATATTAATACAACAAAAAGCGAATTTAATATATGAAATAAATAATAATTTAAAAAAATTATAAGTTTCAGTCCAGAATTTTAATTTCGGTGCATCCCGACATACATACATACATCCCTACATACATCCCTACATACATCCCTACATACATCCCTACATCCCTACATCCCTACATACATACATACATACATACATACATACATACATACACTTTGAAAAAAAAAAAAAGTATAATATCATACAGAACATTTTGGGTCACTCTCAGCAGGATATACAGCCACAACATAAATCATGCTCACATGCTTGTGGAACTTTGTGCAAAGCATTGGAAAAGGATCTTCCCTGAGGAGCAGTCAAAAGCCCTGCAAACTACATTGTCACAAAATCAAAGGTTCCTCAAATGTCACTGGTTTTTGCACTCCCTGTCTGTCAATTCAATTTTAATAGACATCTGATTCCAGCATCTCAATAAGAGACAAAGACGTTCTATTGTGTGCTCTCTTATGCAACACAGTACACTGATGTATAGAGTAAATATAGAAGAGGCACTTTACATAATGCCTAAGAACCAGACCTATTTCAAACACCATTCTACTATTATAATTAAACATGATATTCATGCAGTCTTTTCTTCCACCTTGAGCGAAAAAAGGGAGTTATTCTAAGGACATTTTATGACAAAAGTGTATGTTGTGTGAATCAAACACAAGACCAAGATCGGGACTAAAATTAACTTAAAAAAGGTTATAATTTAATTTCCTCCTGGAAATGTTGTATATTTCATAATTTCATTTGGGTTTCACTTTATTTTGATGGGCCCTTTAACACATTCTGTTGACTATAAGTAACGTTGCACCTACATGTCTACTAACTCGCAGTAGAGTGTTAGTCGAGTATTAGTAGACTGGTAGGGTTAGAGTTACACTTACAATTAGTTGACATGTAACGTTACTTATAGTCAGTAGAATGTCTGTTGGAGGCCCATCGCAATAAAGAGTTAGCAGATGTTAACAGACAGTCTACTACCCTGTTGAAAAGCAGCATATGCTGGTTAGGTATGTTTTGAACTGGTTTATGCTGGTCCTTAGCTGGTTTATGCTGATGCTTTGCTTGTTTTAGCTGGTCAAGTGCTGGTCCTAAGAAACTAGCTCCAGCTAGTCAACAGAATGTTCAAAAGGGACCATCAAAATAAAGTGTTACCGATATTTGAGTGAATGTTGATGTGATCTGATTACTCAATAAAATACAATATTTAAAAATATATATTATTTACACTATGAATTATTTACACTGTCTTTCTAACTAGATAACATGTTGAAATATACTTTATAGCCTATTTAACTATATTTATATCTTACTATTTTACATTTATACTTTATTTATTTAACAAGATCAAATTAATTCAATTGACTTACCCAATCCTCGTGTGTTCATATGGTGTTCTGAAGTTCACTTGCACAATCCGTTTGCATCCTTAAATATCAAAACACAACAGCACATTAGTAGCTATTAGTAACTATAACTGTTAAAGACACATATATCTGTTGTATTGCATTAAGAACTTCTATTGTTATGTTGATGAAAGCATTTTATTTACAAGAAAGTCACCTGCTACAGGAAACTTTTCCTATGGCCATGAGCTTCTCTCTTAAGTCTCAAGATCGCACATGCGCAATGATAGATCATGGCGTCGCGAAGAAGCAATCTCTTAAAGGGGCCATATCTAATTTGTTCTAAATTATAACAACTAACAATATATTTAAAGTGATAGTTCGCCAAAAAAAGAAAAAGAAAATTACCCCATGATTACCCCATGACACCCTCAAGACATCCTAGGTGTATATGGCATTCTTCTTTCAGAAGAAATCAAACAGAGTTAAAAAAAGCCCTGGCTCTTCCAAGCATTAAAATGGCAGTGAAAGGCAGCCCAAAATTTAAAGACCACAAAAGTGTATCCATCCATTATAAAAGTAATACACACGGCTGAAGGCCTTCTGAAGCGAAAACATTTTTCTTGACCCTTAAATACTAAGTAATGCTGCCACATAACAAATCTGCTTCACATGTAAAATTAAATGAATGGCTAATTACAACATTGAAATAAGTATGTAAAGCCTGTACAAATACTAGACATTTCGTGAAATAATGGAAACAATTGGGAATCATGTAACAAACTGTATATGTCATTTATCTTATATCTTTATAACTTTAATGTTGTTTTGGTCACTTGGCTGTTTCCTTAAGGTCCAGAAATAGGACCTAGAAATAGTTTTTCCATCAGGTGTGATAATGTTATAATATATATATATATATATATATATATATATATATATATATATATATATATATATATATATATATATATATATATATATATATATATATATATATATATATATATCAGATGTCAGATGCAAAAGCCTCTAAGTTCTTCTTTAAAATAAGCATATTTGTCAGGCTTCCATGTATAAGTTTCTACCTAAGTACTGGTACTTCTGAATGGGCTACTTAGTGGGTTTGAAGTGAAAGTATTTTATTTTCACTCAGTATCGTTATCTAATTTTTGACCAAAGTCTTGCTGCCAGCCAATCGCGGCATTGCTTATCATGGTTTCAAATATTGATATATCTGCCTTTCCAATGAAGGATGCGCAGTGATCTCAGACAACTTAATCCAGATATTTTAATCAAATCTGTAAATTCGTTTGAAGAACCAAATTAGCCAGAGATCAGTTATCACGATTAGAAGATCTGGGATCTGTCAAATCATCTCAGATTTATTAAGCAAGGTACGAAGAACGGACCCCTTCTCATGAGCATTTAGATTTGGTCTTGACTCGGACTCTAACAAGTTTGGAATCTGACTCATTCGCAATAGAATCCCGTAAAAATAAAAAAATAAAAAATAAACCCCTAATTATTAGAGCAGTGTCTAAATATTTCCTGATTTAATATATATCTTCATTTTAACAACCTCGATATTGAATCTTAAATCCTATTTAGTGAGTTCACTATGCATTAGTAGTGTGCCTCCCATCCAATAATTGTGCTTTTTCTTAGCATCCGTTTCTATAGTGTCTTGTCGATCCATCGCACTGTTGAGAATGTATTTTGTGTTAACCGTGAACATATTCTGGGTTGACTGAACTTACTCCTGGACAGAGTTCAGTCTATGTTTGAGACATTGCACGATGGATCGGTGACAGGGGGTTCCACATTGCATGACTTTACAATAGGAAGAATCGCCAACGCCTCTGTCTTTTCCACAAACTATGTTTCACAACCAAACACACGAGAAGTGATAAGAAAATAACGCAAGATCACGTGTGTTATGAGACCAGAGTTCTCGCACGAGACTGGAATTGCTATTAAAAATAATAGCTCGCAAGAAGCTTGCGAGCCAAACTGTCTGTGTGCGGATTTGCAGCGAAAAGGAGAAAAAGAAAAGAAAAGATTATGGAAGAGGAGGAAATGGTTGGGGAGACACGGGGAGCAATAATTGTGTTCTGCAAATAGAGTTGGAGGTAAATACTGGTGCTTTGTTTCTGCTAGATATAATTGTATATAAAATGTATGTAAAAGCTTATGTATAACAATGATATTCTGGTCTATAACTCCTCCCCGAAATTCTTGTATCTTGCTCTCTCATTGGCTGTAGTTCATCACCAATGTAATTTCCAGTCAGAACACATTTCTCACAGCAGGATTTTAAATTGATATTAAATCCAGATATTTAGTATGCCAAATATCTCATGGGCGTTGGCAACGCATCGTCGATTCTCTCAGATGGCTTCTTTGATAATTCACACTGTGAGCTTGCCACCCAGCCGTGTGAATGAACACCGATTTGCTTTTGATTTTGGGCATTTGTCTGCGATTTCGCAAAACCTGTTGGCGAGTGAAAATCAGGGCTAAAATCATGCAGTGTGAACTCGGCATAAGATAACCTTGCTTTCTGGAAACACCCCAGGTGTGCCCAATGGACTGCAGATTGAAGTAATTTGTGAGTGGAGCAACCAATCACAAAGCTCTCAAAACCAAACAACAGTGCTTGTCACACTTCAAATAAATCGATTTGACCATTGGATTCATCCAGTATTAATTGATGACCGATCATTTTCTTTTGCATATGACTTGAAACCACACATGGTCAGGAATCAGAAGGGTTGTCTGGAGTCGACTACTCAGAGGCCCGATTTAGAAAGGAGGTTAAGTGAAAACTCTGAGTATGTTAACCCTGAAATGAGGGAAGCTCTGGGTTTTCTATTACATTGGGAATGCAGAGTACATTAATAAGGCAGTATGCAGAGCGGCAAGGAAAGTGTACCTCTGTCTCAAGCTCTTTCTTAGAATGTATTTCTTGTTTCCTGGGGACAAACCTGGGAGAGCCATCTAAAAGGAATTTCACAGGATTGCAGGTCAGTGGTGTAGAAATCAGTTTAAATGAGACTAATCTGATGACGTTCACTTGATAACATATTGCCACGACCCTTTGGAAGTAACCTACTAATTAGAATTTCCTTTAAGGTTTCCAGTGTGGTTTGATCCATTGATGACACACATATTCCCATCATCACACCTTCAGAAAATGAAAATGGAATGGAAGGATGCAAGATGGAAGGGTAGCCCAAGATATATGCCATTACCATCACCACAGCTGTTAAATAAACCCAAATCTTTATTTGCTACAAATACAAAAGCAACAGTTATTCTTTTTCCTGTTGGATTTTAATATTATTCTAATACTTGGTATTGGCCATCTTTTCATCTGTCAGAGGTGCTGGTTCAGTCGTCCCCCCATTTTGCGAGCCTCCGCCTTCTTGCTGTTGGCTGAGTGGAAGTCAAATGTTAATTTCATTACCCTAATTAAGAAATGTAACAGGTTGGATTAGAGAACATTTAATTATGTTAAAAGATCATTAGACTATGTGGAAAAAGCTGCTGCACATTGAAATAGACACTGAATGATATTTATTTAATATGTCTGTTATTTATTTATTTTTTTTTTAATTTTTTTAAGTCATGAAGCCTACACCCATGCACCTTTTATGCTTAAAGCTTTACCTGATTGAATTATGTTTTTATACTTCATTTTTAACTGCTGTCACAATTTTTTTTTTTTTTTTTTTTGCCTGTGGGATACCATGAAAATGAATATTAGTTCAATAACTTATTGTTCTGTCAATTTTCACCTAAAACATTGCCTAAGAATTAAACTCAAACGTATTGACTTGGAAGTATGCAGACGTCTTTTTGTCGGGTGTTGTTGCCATGGTGATTTGTAATTTAGGAGCTCCATTTACCATGGCTTTTCAGAGTCGTGGTGTACACACTTAACTCAAGTTGTTTGAACTAAAAATTCAGAGTTTCCCATCTCATAAGTCAACTCAGAGTTCAAGTTTTAACTCAGTGTTGGTTGAACCTCCTTATTGAACTGGGCCCTGATCCTGAGTTCATGGAGTGCATGCATGTTAAAGTGTGACATCAGAAGCGAACAGCCAGTTACATGCCTTGAAACAAAGAAACTGCGATTTACATCTTCTTGCGAATTTTCTCTCTTCTGCCGAAGATTACAATATTGAAGAATATGAAGTACATAAATGCATTTACACAACAAGAAGAACATATCTTGCTATATCAGTGCAAGTGAAAGTTGTGAAGTTAGTTTAGTTGATAATATATATTATTCAATTCACCTGTCAGTGGTCATAATGTTATGCCTGATCGGTGTAAGTATACAATTCCAAATCTTATTTATATTACATATTATATGTATAACCTATATTTACATTCATATAACTAAATGTTTAATAATAATTTTTAAAATAAAATTGCAGATATGTAATGAATGAGGGTATAATAAATATATAAATAATATAAAATAATTTGAATAAATAATCACAGCTAAAAGCCACGGGTACAGTAAATATTGATAGTCCAGAATGGAGGGTGTTACACACTGTCCAATCTGGTCCTGGCCAAGGGGCTAGTTTTTTTTTTTTTTTCTCTTATTTTGTGAAGCATGAAGCAGCCAAATTACGGAATTTTAATGTAGTCCACAGAAGAACTTGACATCTTGGTTTACAGCAATCTGGAGACAACAACACCTGGCCTCATTAACTTTGTGACGTTCAAATGAAAAATCTGGTAAGGGAAATCTTACCTGAGCTCAGTGAAGATTGTGTCTGAGGTGATGAGTAGCCATCCAGTTCAAGATGACAATGGGTCATGCAACGATATACACTGAGATTGTGCATTCAGAAGCAGAAGGGGGAATGAGATGTACTGTTAAGGGTCATCAGCATAGTAGTGATAAAAGAAGCTCTGTGATTGGATGATGGTTCTGAGAAATCCGTTGCTGATGGAGAAGAAATGGAGTTCAAGCACTTGGTACTTCAGTGAAGGGTGTGAGCCTTTCTAGATGACTTGGTAGGACATATTATCCAGGTTAAATATAAGCCAGGAAAGGGTGGTTGCACATTATTTGGTGAGAAGCTGGGGAATGTTCTCGTCTGAGTCCCAAATGAGGTTAGTAACAGAAAGGGTGAGGTGATCATGTGGTAGAGAATGTCAGAGGTGTTGGAGAATGAGTTTTTTAAAAGTGGGTCATGAAGTCCTAAGCAGTGAGTGTGAATGGCGGAGAAGTTAGGGGGATAGAGAAGGTGTGAGAAGGTGACAGAAACTGCACACAGATGGTGTGTGCACTAATTTAATTTATCTTTTGCCTGTGCAACTGACAAAAATAAAATCCTAACATGCAATTAAAAGAGACATACTTGCTAAATATTTTTAGTTGGTGCATGGTTTCATTGTCAAGCCACATACATCCTTTCTTGTCATGCTAGAAGCTTAATACTGCCCACGTAAATCTTGTCAAGGAACCTTGGCTATAAGGAAAAAAAAACTAACTTGCAGGATGAATGTGGTCAACATTATAGTTGAGGCAGGAGAGATAGAGCTGACCCTGCCCATATTGTGCTAAACTCATTATATCTGCAAGAAATGTTGTGTAAAGTGAGCATGTTATTAGTACCCGTGAAGTCATTGCATAACTCTCTGCAGGGTTAAACCAAGTCAGTTCATAGATTTACTGGCACTCTTGCAGTTCACTGGACTTATAAATTGCAAATTCTAGTAATTTAACAATGCTAAATTATAATAAGGCCACTGACTGCTTTACCAGTTTCACAGTGCAGGGCTAATTGTTATTCTCAATAAATGTAAAATTGCTAATAATTTACTGCACAACACCGTTGCCATTTCAGGTACAGTATGAGCATAATTCATCCTCAGCCTCCTCTCAGTCTAATGTTTCAATAATGACCGACATATATTTTAAAGTACAGTAAAAGAGTCTTTTCATTATCAGTTTTAGGGTCAGAACATTATTTAGTATAGATGAAATCAAATAATTTTATTTTCACTTCAAAATGAACATGTCATTTTGTGTTATTTTAAAAGTTAAAACATCTTTTGAAGAAAACAATCACTAAAGTGACAATCACAGACATTGAGACATCTCGTCAGTTGACAAAATAGAAGAAAAATATGACAGATCTACTTACATTGAACAAAATTATAAATGCAACACTTTTGTTTTTGCCCCCATTTTTCATGAGCTGAATTCAAAGATATAAAACTTTTCCTATGTACACAAAAGGCCTATTTCTCTCAAATATGGTTCACAAATCTGTCTAAATCTGTGTTAGTGAGCACTTCTCCTTTGCCGAGATAATCCATCCACCTCACAGGTGTGGCATATCAAGATGCTGATTAGACAGCATGATTTTTGCACAGGTGTGTCTTAGGCTGGCCACAATAAAAGGCCACTCTAAAATGTGCACAATGCCACAGATGTTGCAAGTTTTGAGGGAGCATGCAATTGGCATGCTGATTGCAGGAATTATTCACCAGAGCTGTTGCCATTGAATTTCTCTACCATAAGCCATCTCCACAGGTGTTTCAGAGAATTTGGCAGTACATCCAACCGGCCTCACAACCGTAGACCATGTGTAACCACACCAGCCCAGGACCTCTACATTCAGCATCTTCACCTCTAAGATCGCCTGAGACCAGTTACCCCCATTTCATATAAAATCTTTCAAAATGTTCACAATTATTAAAAACAATGTAATGTACGTTTGCTTAAGTTTTCACCCCCTTAGAAGTCTGTATTTATTAGATGCTCCTGTAGCCTAAACCAGCAATAGCAATACAATGATCATGGGTTTGATACCCCTGTAAACACACACACTGATAGAATGTAAACCTTGAAGTCTTGATAAAAATAAATCATAAGGATAAAAGCCTATGATGTGCAGATAAGTCTCCACCATTGGCCGCTGTAATTTTCCTTATCATTTCTAGCAACTCTGCTCAAACTCAGTCAGGCTACGTGGAGATCCACCCGTAAATTCTAATTTGGATTAAGATCTGGGCTCTCACTCCATGAATGACATAAAAAATTGTTGTTTTTAAGCCATCTTGTGTAGCTTCATTCTCTATGCTTGGGGTCATTGTCTTGCAGGAACACAAATCAGGATTTCCTCCAGGATTTCTCTGTATTTTACTGCATTCATTTATTTACCCTTTACCCTAACAAGCCTTCCAGGCCGTGCTGCAAAAAAGCATCCACTACCATGATTTACGTGGGGATGTTTTGATTCTGATGATGTGGAGTGTTTGGCGTTTATTTAGACGGCCAAAAAGACAGTTTTGGTCTCATCAGGTTTCCGAAGAATCTTACTCCAGCTGGTCTCCCACATACCTTCTGTGAAACTATAGATGAGATGTCATCTGACATAATATTTACAGTGTATTCTCAGTGCCACTCTCCCATAAAGCAGTAGCTGGTGAAGAACCCAGACAGCAGCGGTAACTGCATCAGAGTTGGCTCTTGGTGGCATCTTTCAGTATAGTCACCATCTTGCACCGTCACTCAGTTTTTGAGGAAGGTCTGTACAGATTTACACCTGTGCCATGCTTTTATTTCTTAATTAATAATATAACTGTACTCCAATTGATATTCAATGACTTGGAAATCTTCTTGTATCCATCGTCTTATGTTTTATTACATTTATTTTTAATTTTTTTTTATCCCTTCATGATCCTGCCACAATACTGACTAACCAGAAGTTGGATCTTCCAGATTTTAAAGTAATTTAATCTGGTAACATTTTTTACCCACACTCTCAGAAAAAAAGGTACAGTGCTGCCACTGGGGCGGTACCCTAAGGTACAAAAGTGAAAAGGTACATCTTTGTACCTTACTCACCCCTAAATGGTACGTATTAGTACCTTAAAGGGTACATATCAGTACTTTAAGAGTGCGTATTAGTACCCTAAAGGTACATATCAGTACTTTAAGAGCGAGTATTAGTACCCTAAAGGTACATATCAGTACTTTAAGAGTGCGTATTAGTACCTTAAAGGTACATATCAGTACTGAGTATGTATTAGTACCCTAAAGGTACATATCAGTACTTTAAGAGTGCGTATTAGTACCCTAAAGGTACATATCAGTACTTTAAGAGTGCGTATTAGTACCTTAAAGGTACATATCAGTACTTTAAGAGTGCGTATTAGTACCCTAAAGGTACATATCAGTACTTTAAGAGTGCGTATTAGTACCTAAAGGTACATATCAGTACTGAGTATGTATTAGTACCCTAAAGGTACATATCAGTACTTTAAGAGTGCGTATTAGTACCCTAAAGGTACATATCAGTACTTTTGAGTATGTATTAGTACCCTAAAGGTACATATCAGTACTTTAAGAGTGCGTATTAGTACCTTAAAGGTACATATCAGTACTGAGTATGTATTAGTACCCTAAAGGTACATATCAGTACTTTAAGAGTGCGTATTAGTACCCTAAAGGTACATATCAGTACTTTAAGAGTGCGTATTAGTACCCTAAAGGTACATATCAGTACTTTAAGAGTGCGTATTAGTACCTTAAAGGTACATATCAGTACTGAGTATGTATTAGTACCCTAAAGGTACATATCAGTACTTTAAGAGTGCGTATTAGTACCCTAAAGGTACATATCAGTACTTTAAGAGTGCGCATTAGTACCTTAAAGGTACATATCAGTACTTTAAGAGTGCGTATTAGTACCCTAAAGGTACATATCAGTACTTTAAGAGTGCGTATTAGTACCCTAAAGGTACATATCAGTACTTTAAGAGTGCGTATTAGTACCTTAAAGGTACATATCAGTACTGAGTGTGTATTAGTGCCCTAAAGGTACATATCAGTACTTTAAGAGTGCGTATTAGTACCCTAAAGGTACGTATCAGTACTTTAAGAATGCGTATTAGTATGTATAATATGTAAATTATAGCATGTTATAGTGACCTCAATAAAACAACCAAAACAAATATTTGTAAATGTTGACATTTCTTTATACAGCTAAAAGAGCCTGGGTTCTAATTGACCCCAACGAACAACAATGCTACAAAATGTGTACAGGACATTGGAAAAATATCATCATGTTAATTTTATGTTTACAGAGTTGTTCCTATTAAATTAGGAAAAGTGTACTTACAGACATTAAAAATTGAATGGGGTTAAATTGACCTAAAGATAATAGGAAAGTTAAGCTGAATACTGTCAAAATCAATACATTTGGATTTTACCTTATAATATTGTATATCACTTTGAAGAGTCTTAAATAAATGAAAGTCCAATAAATAAATAATTGTAACACTAAAACGTCTCGGTTACGTATGTAACCCTCGTTCCCTGAAGGAGGGAACGGAGACATGCGTCGGAACTGACCGACAAATTGAGATCCCAATTCGTCGGTCAGTTCAGTCGGTACGTTGAATGTGACCCCATGAAAGGGAACCCTTGCTTTGTAAATAAATAATTGTAACACTTAAAACCCATGCTTTTTTAGCCAACCATCTGTGCTAGGACACTTATTGTACACATTTTATGCATCATATACAATGAAAAACACAACTTTAGAGTTTATTATATTAAGAGATTTTTATTTTCTTTATGTATTTTAATCAAGCCTGTCCTTTGTAATCTGAAAAAAAAAAAAAAAAAAAAAAAAATTCTATATGCATGTGTTAGCCTTTTAAATTGTATGTTACAGTTAAATTATACATTTTATTTGCAAGTTTTAACCCTAACTGTGAATATGTTAAAGAGGTTTGAGCCAAAATTTCATAGCTTTTTTAACTAAACATTCGCCATTTTCTAAGTGTTACAATTATACCTGGTTTCCCCAGCCAAATATGTTTCAGGAATGAAGGCACACAATTGCATTAGCTGCTGATTCAACTTGACAATCTAAATGAAAGAAAGACAGTGAAATGCTGGAATATAGAAGAGCTCATTAGAACATTAACAACTAGCAGTCAGAGGTATGCTGTGCGCGTAGTCCAACAGGTGCTTCAATAATGCAGAAATATGCACAATTTAACTGTAACGTATAAAAAAGATGTGGGGGAAAAGTCATGTTGAAAGGTATCCAATTAACATTCATTAAATCAAGCTTACTTCACAAATAATTTCGAGCTTAGACATGCTTTTCTGTGAAAAAATGCTTTCAGATATACCAAGACCACTAATTAATATTGTATAAGTGCAAAAGGACCTCTAAATTAATTTATTGGCATGGAGGTATGCAGTGAATAGATTTTTAATGCTCGGAGTTGACATTTCATTAATTCATGTTGTGTGCACATAGGTGTTTGCTGTGGGCACAGCATTCCAATGACACACACAAACACATGAGAATGCATTCTCACTCGCTCGCTCGCACACACAGGCACACGTGCACACACACACACACCCACAAGGACCAACTTGGCATACACTGATTTAATGAGATATCTTTCTGTCTCTGTGAAATTTCTGCCAGTACATAGAGTGCTGAGACGTTAAATAAACATTCAATTCTCAATTTCACATCTGCCTCGCCTTTCAAATATTTAGAAATGCCAGGGCACACTAGAAACTATCATGGGATCCTTCACAGTGAGTGACTGCTATGCAGTATGTGAAAATCACTTCAGATAATCAAAGACTAGCCTGGCACATGCATAATCCGGACATAAAAAAACGCACACTAATTTATTATGTGTTTCTTTTTCTTTTCTTTTTGTTTCTTTCTTTAAGGATTTCACCGTTGGGCCCTTGAGAAATAGGCATATTCTCTGAAAATTAAGCCATTCATGATTTTATTATAGCCACATATATTTCTGTAAAACATTTCCTTCGTATTCATTTTATCATTTGCAACATCAACAGCACTTATGCACTAGATGATTGTTTTCACGTATACTGCACTGTTTGCATTCATTAATCTTATGCAAATAAGCTTACTGAGAAGTATATTTTAAACAGACGCCTATTTTTGTAATATTTCTAAATGTAATGCTCGACTTGAAAAGCATTTGTTAATGTTATAAAGAAAAGGGATGTTAATTAGATAGTAAGATTAAGGCTTTATTTTATTTTTTTGCTTGTTATGTTAGCTAAAGATAAGAGTTCTTAAAGGCTCTTTCATTTTTTTTTTTTTTTTTTTTTTTTTTGCTGTTGTTGTTCTTTCTGGAACCATACACTAGTTAGATGTGTATTCTTTAATCAAAATAATTTATAAATAATATTAAAATACAACTGGCATTGTGTGTGGTCTGTGCTAATTTGTGGCCAATTAAGCAAAAAACTAAAAAACCAAAAAACCTTACTTTATTCATGGAAAATGAACTGTAATATGTTAAATGCAAAGAAGTACACTTAAGTTGAAATGTCAAGTATCTTATGCCATGTGCCATTAACAAATGAGAAATAAACTGTATGTCAGGACAGCACTCTGAACAAGGTAGGCTCACTCTATCCCATTTTTTTATGGAACACCCCAAAACAGTTTTTACAATTTCACAAAAACAAATTGGCAGTTTAATGTGTTTCTCCGTATCTTTACTGTCAAAACACTCTGCAAATATTTGCTATGCAGTAACAATAGTTGCTCTCCGTTTTGCTCTGTTCTCAGCTCTGCATGATTTGGCTGTCAAGTAGACTCTGGTTATTAAAAGATATTCCTCTGCTTCCCATTTCCTAGCAAATCAAAGGATTATGAATCTTATTTCCTTCCCATAAAGATTAAATGAAAAATCAGTGCTCTAATGGATGGGCCTATTTTAATCTAGCACATTAATACTTTAGTATGCAGGATATTATTGTTCTATTACAATGGCCGTAATCATTTTTGTTTCATAATCTCTGTCAGTCCTGAAATTGTTCACTTCGTTTAATGCTGGTTCTTGCCAAGAGGATCATTAATTACTGACTGATCTCAAGGTCTGTTTGGAAGAAAAGCATGTTTGACGGCAATTTGTGTCAAAAAGGCATGTTGAACCGTTTCTACTGTAATACAAAGATATAAGAGTGCTAATTTTCCAAATACCTTTTAACTGCTCCAGTCTAGTATGCACTATGCGAATATTGAAAACGAAAGAATCATTTCCTTTTTAGTTAGCAGTTAAAGTAGAAAAGAGTAATAGAAATAAGTACATATACATAATAGTCAAATTAAATGCAGATAATAAGCAAAAAAGAAAGATTAAATAGAATAAAATAACAGCTCTGATCATTTGGACTAACTTAAATTACAAAATGCTGGTGAGCTGACACTTAACAAGTTCTTTTAAAATGAAAAACATATGGCTATTGTCATACTATCATGTCACACTTTCAGGAACAATTGTGAAAAAAAAAAAAAAAAAAAAACATTGTTTCTAATGCTCAAAAAAAAAAAGTCCACTAGTGCGGCTTATAGTCACCACTGCCTTAAAGGGATATACATACACACACAAACCAATCAGCAGAGGCGGACAGTAGTGAAGTATTTTTACTTTCTACTCAAATACATTTTTCAAGTATATGTACTTTACCAGTCTTGTTCTTTGAAAAATGTTTACTTCACTACATTCCAAAGCATAATACTTTACTTTTTATTACACTTCATAGTTTCATATTGAATAACATTTAATACTTAATCACATAAAAATGTAGTACTTTCTTAGTTTTACTTGAGTACAAAAGTAAGTATTAAACGTAAAGCGTAGAGGAAACGTAGTGCAGTAAAAAAAAGTATGACATTATGCTTTGGAATGTAGTGAAGTAAAAGTTTTCAAAAGAAAAAACAGTGATAAAGCACATATACCTGAAAAATACTTCACTACTGTCCCCCTCTGCTGATCAGGCATAACATAATGACTACCTTCCTAATGTGTTGGTCCCCATTATGCTGCCAAAACACCCGTCCGGTCGAGGCATGGACTCCGCTAGACCCCTGAAGGTGTGCTGTGGTATCTGGCACAATGATGTTAGCAGCAGATCCTTTAAGTCCTGTAAGTTGCGAGGTGGGGCCTCCATGGATCGGACTTGTTTGTTCAGCACATCCCACAGATGCTCGACTGGATTGAGATCTGGGGAATTTGGAGGCCAAGTCAACACCTCAAACTCGTTGTTGTGCTCCTCAAACCATTCCTGAACCATTGTTGCTTTGGGGCAGGACACATTATCCTGCTGAAAGAGGCCACAGCCACCAGGGAATACCGTTTCCATGAAAGGGTGTACATGGTCTGCAACAATGCTTACACCGTGTCCAAACTACATGTGCTGCAACACGCGATAAAAGTTATCTTTTCCTTGTTAATTATAGTTTTTTTTCTAACCAGCCGTGGCGGCGACACGCGATGATTCTATTTTAGAAACGGTTTCTATTTCTACGACGTCGCAGCTGGATCAACAACACAAAACATGGCAATGATAATCTCAGTAGTGTTTATGTGCTTTATTTAATATTATAAATGTGTAATGTGACTTTGAATATTATTTAGAGCTCCCAGCTTTGTAACGAAGTCGTACTAAACGCAAATTAAATCTGAAATTAAACACATGGAAACAAGAATGTTCAAACTGTGAACAAACAAGTATATTCTATGACAAAGATTGTTTTAGTAACTCAGTGTGTATTTTTAGTAAAGTTTAAATTGTGTAATATTTGTGAATTTGATTATGTACTTATTCATTTCCTTGCGAGTGCCGTCGAGATTAATCTCTGGTGCTGTACACTTGCCGCGAGAGCCCGCCCACACGCTGATCTGATTGGCTGTGGTTTTTGATTGATTTGTTGCATCTCATAGTCGCGTCTCGCCTGGTGTGGACAGAGTTGCTTGTCGCTGGAATATTATCGTGTCGCGTGTACGGACAAGTAACATCCACATGGATGGCAGGATGCCAAGGTTTCTCAGCAGAACATTGCCCAAAACATCACACTGCCCCCGCCGGCTTGCCTTCTTCCCACAGTGCATCCTGGTGATGTGTGTTCCCCAGGTAAGCAACACACATGCACCAGGCCATCCAGGTGAGGTAAAAGAAAGCGTGATTCATCAGACCAGGCCACCTTCTTCCATTGCTCCGGTCCAGTTCCCACGTGCATCAATGAGCCTTGGCCGCCCATGACCCTGTCGCCAGGTCACCACTGTTCCTTCCTTGGACCACTTTTGATAGATACTGACCACTGCAGACCGGGAACACCCCACAAAAGCTGCAGTTTTGGAGATGTCGTCTAGCCTTCACAATTTAGCCCTTGTCAAACTCACTCAAATCCTTACGCTTGCCCATTTTTCCTGCTTCTAACACATCAACTTTGAGGACAAAATGCCTAATATATCCCACCCACTAACAGGTGCCATGATGAAGAGATGAAGTGTTATTCACTTCACCTCATATTATTATTGGTCATAATGTTATGCTTGATCGGTGTATATATATATATATATATATATATATATATATATATATATATATATATATATATATATATATATACAATTTACAGATTTGGATAGTTTCAGCAAACCGTTTGTTACGCACAAGCAGTTTAACATCATTAAACTGGGATCAAGTTCTGGATAAAAGCACGCTAGAAAATGACCAAATAAAGATGATCATTAAATGATGATGAATATGCTTGAGGCCTGGGAGCAATTTGACCACTGTTGACCTGGAAAAAAAAAAATCACAGTCATGACATCTGTCTAATAGAAAATCTGTTAGGAATGATAAATTACTATGACCGTGTTTTTTTTTTTTTTTTTGTAAAATGTGGTAGGAACTGTTCAATGGCCAAGGGTGAATATCATAATCATCACCATTTAAGTTAGACAACCAATATTTGTACCCTTTCAGAACATGAATGATTCATTTTCTACAGCTCAATGTATGCATAGAGATTTTGGTGCAAGGAGTAAGAGTGCTATAACACTACATATTTCAAATAATTCAAAGCATAACCACGAGACATGAAACATTTCAGTGTAATAAAAAAAAAAAAAAAAAGATTGTTGTCAAATCACCCTCTTGCCTCATAACCACTCATTCACGATCATGTAAAGTCAAACGGTTGTTCTCTCCTTTAAAATTATTTCAGAAATCCTTAGAATATTTTAATGCTAATATTATAAGCTCACAAGCATAATATGATAAGCTGACAAGCTTATTCTAAGCTGTGAAGTTTAAAGAGTTTCTCCCATTAGTTATCGGACGGAGCATTAAATTGCACTGCCGCTCTAGCAGGTACAAAGTTAAATTCTCTTTTAACTTAGAAAGGAGATTAGTTTGACTGCCAGTGACAGTGTCATATACAGAGGGGCTGGGGTTTATCTGGGCTGCGTGCGAAGCACAGGTGTTTGGGTACGGGACCAGGAAACAGACAGAGGCGATTATCTGACGGCCTGTGATATGCACTGAGTTGTCAGTCTGCACAGAGAGTAACTACAGCTGTGCAAGGCAAAACATCGCCATGGCAACCCTGTTAACACAGTGCCAGATGAAGTGCATTGCCTGACAGGATTCAAACACTAGTCGAAATCTGATGCGAGTGAATCAGCTAAAATTGAAAAAAAAAAAAAAAAAAAAAAAAAAAAAAAAAACTATAAATAATACCATTCAAAAGTTTGGGGGTTATAAGATTTATTAATGTTTCTGGAAGAAGTCTCTCGCGCTCACAAAGGCAGCATTTATCTGATCACAGTAAAGCAGTAATATTGTGAAAAATTATTAAATTTTTCAGCATCATTCCTCCAGTCTTCAGTGTGACATGATCCTTCAGAAATCGTTCTAATATGCTGATTTGCTGCTCAAGAAACATTTATTATTATAACCGATGTTGAAAAACAGTTGTGCTGCTTAATATATTTTGTGGAAACCATGATATATAATAACCATATATATATATATATATATATATATATATATATATATATATATATATATATATATATATATATATATATATATATATATATATATATATATATATATCGTATACACATGCAAATATGTATTAAATATATGCATGCGTGTGTGTATTTAGAAATACATAATAATTATACACGGTACACACAAATATATTATGTAAACACAAACTTTAATTTTGGATGTGATTAATCATGATTAATTTTTCCCCAGCACTAATCAGAGGTGGAAAGTAACTAATTACATTTACTCTCGTTACTGTAATTGAGTAGTTTTTCTGTGTACTTCTACTTTTTGCTACATGCACAATGTGCAATATGCACAATCCCACACTGAAATTCAAGCCCTGTAACACCAACAGTATTCATCCGGAGCAAATTAAATGAGTGAGTGAGTGAGGGGAGGCAGGTTTGTTTGTCAACTCGCTGTCGGAGAGATGTTGCTCGCTGTTGGTATGAGTGGAGTGACTGCGTTATACACCACTGCTGAAATCCACCCGCATTTGGAGGTGTGGCAGATGTTAATGTAAAGCCCTGGTAACAATATATAGTTGTGCTTGAAAGTTTGTGAAAATTACAGAATCTGTGATCTTAATGCATGTTGTTTTCTTCTGGAGCATCAGTGAATGTTTGAACCTTTTTTAATAGTTGTGTTTGAGTCCCTCAATGGCCCTCCGTGTGAAAATATGGATCTTAAAATCATACAATCACTGCTAGAAAGGGTTCAACTATGCAAAAGATGCTGGAAAACTGAAGAATTTGCAGGACCTGGAGGATTTTTCTGAAACAACATTGGGCAGTTTTTATTTGTTCAGGACAAACAAGGGACTCATGCACTCTCAGAAAAAAAGGTACAGTGCTGTCACTGGGGCGGTACCCTAAGGTATAAAAGTGAAAAGGTACATCTTTATACCTTACTCATATTACCTAAATGGTACATGTCATTACTTTAAGAGCGCGTATTAGTACCCTAGAGATACATATCAGTACTTTAAGAGCGCGTATTAGTACCCTAAAGGTACATATCAGTACTTTAAGAGTGCGTATTAGTACCCTAAAGGTACATATCAGTACTTTAAGAGTGCGTATTAGTACCCTAAAGGTACATATCAGTACTTTAAGAGTGCGTATTAGTGCCCTAAAGGTACATATCAGTACTTTAAGAGTGCGTATTAGTACCCTAAAGGTACGTATCAGTACTTTAAGAGTGCGTATTAGTACCCTAAAGGTACATATCAGTACTTTAAGAGCGAGTATTAGTACCTAAAGTGCGTATCAGTACTTTAAGAGTGTGTATTAGTACCCTAAAGGTACACATCAGTACTTTAAGAGTGCGTATTAGTACCCTAGAGGTACATATCAGTACTTTAAGAGTGCGTATTAGTACCCTAGAGGTACATATCAGTACTTTAAGAGTGCGTATTAGTACCCTAAAAGTACATCTCAGTACTTTAAGAGTGCGTATTAGTACCTGGTACATATCAGTACTTTAAGAGTGCGTATTAGTACCCTAAAGGTACATATCAGTACTTTAAGAGTGCGCATTAGTACCCCTAAAGGTACATATCAGTACTTTAAGAGTGCGCATTAGTACCCCAAAGGTACATATCATTACTTTAAGAGTGCGTATTAGTACCCTAAAGGTACATATCAGTACTTTAAGAGTGCGTATTAGTACCCTGAAGGTACATTTCAGTACTTTAAGAGTGCGTATTAGTACCCTAAAGGTACATATCAGTACTTTAAGAGTGCGTATTAGTACCTGGTACATATCAGTACTTTAAGAGTGCGTATTAGTATCCTAAAGGTATATATCAGTACTTTAAGAGTGCGTATTAGTACCTTAAAGGTACATATCAGTACTTTAAGAGTGCGTATTAGTACCCTAAAGGTTCATATCAGTACTTTAAGAGTGCGTATTAGTATCCTAAAGGTACATATCAGTACTTTAAGAGTGCGTATTAATACCTTAAAAGGTACATATCAGTACTTTAAGAGTGCGTATTAGTACCCTAAAGGTACATATCAGTACTTTAAGAGTGCGTATTAGTACCTTAAAAGGTACATATCAGTACTTTAAGAGTGCGTATTAGTACCCTAAAGGTACATATCAGTACTTTAAGAGTGCGTATTAGTACCTTAAAAGGTACATATCAGTACTTTAAGAGTGCGTATTAGTACCCTAAAGGTACATATCAGTACTTTAAGAGTGCGTATTAGTACCCTAAAAGGTACATATCAGTACTTTAAGAGTGCGTATTAGTACCTTAAAGGTACATATTAGTACATTTTCTGTTTTGTACCTTAGGTACCGCCCCAGTGACAGCAATGCACCTTTTTTTCTGACAGTGAACAACCATCACAAAACAATAAAACAGCCGTGGATCATCCAGATAAAGACACAGTATTAAGAATCAATGGTTCATAAACTTTTGAATGGGGTCATTTTTATAAATTCAGCTATTTGTTTTTTTTTGTCTTGTAGACTACATGTAAACATCTTTTATGTAAAATATCTTATTCAGGAAAGTGCTAAATAAAAATACCATGCATTTTGTATGTTCCCTCTTGTTTTGTTAAAATTATTCACATTTTCACAGATTCTGCAAGGGGTTCACATACTTTGAAGCACAATTTTATCTTATATAAAGAGTTACTGAACAATCCTAATCCTAAAAGCTAATGAAATCAGTACACTTAAATGTTCAATGTCCACACTTATGATTCTACCCCTAGTATATCTACTCATATGGTTCACCTTGTGGCATATTTTTGCATTGATTCATTTATTTATCTCTGTAAGGCCCCATTGTCTCATGCAGTGACTTGTGTTGTTGTTTGTGGTCTTTTCTTCTTCTTTTTCTTTTTTATATATAAAGACACTGTGATCTCTATTCATTAGAGTTTGGGGATCTGCACTGGACATGCATAATAGAAAAAAGCCATGAGAGTCAGAGTCAGCATTGATCCAGAGCCCCTTGACTGTGTTTCCCAATAGAGGCAGCACAACTTATTAGAGGAACATGCTGCCTGCCCACTCCAGCTGCAGAAAGAGATTATACAGACAAAGCTGGCCAGCTGTTTCTTGCATGCACTATCAGTGACTAATTGAGACCAGTAAACACAGAGAGAGCTGGACCCCAGTAACACTTCATTTACAGTGTCCAAAATACATGACCAATGGAGAAGGTTAATTGCTGGGTTGGTTTGTGAGAGAGTGAGGCCTGATTAGACATAAATACATATTCAGCACCTCAAAGAGGAATAATTACTGCGACCCCTGGAGAGGCCTCTGGGCCAGATCAGTGGAATTATTTGATTCGTGTAAGCTTAGATGTTTGAAGAGAAATATCTATAGATGAAAGTAGTGTCTCTCGTATTTTGGATATGATTAGATCCCCATGTTTTTACACATCCAGTCATTTTACAAGCTCAAGTCAAGAGGAAAAGTTTTGTATTAACTTCTAGTATGTATATGTGAATGGTCTTTAGTGGACAATGGGCATATGACAGGTCTTGACATAAAAGATACATATTTGAAAAGTCAAAGGCACATTTCATGTTGGTTTTAAGCATCATTTCTTTCAATAAGCCATTGATCCATTGGCAACTCTCTGGATCCCTAGAGTTTAGCAAAACAGATCAATGGCTCGACTTGGAGGTTAATGCAATGAGCTTCATTGTTGCTGACCGGCCATGCACCATGCATGTTAAGAGAGATACCTCTTGGGTAAAATACAACTGAGAATATATTCTTGTACTTACATTTATGCATTTAGCAGATGCTTTTATCCCAAGAGACTTGCATTGCCTTTAAATTATGCATTTTATCTGTTCACACACTCCCTAGCTAAGATTGAACCAATGACCTTGGTGTTGCTTGCGCCATGATTTACTACAGGAACACTCTGGACTTCTTAGAGATGAAAAAATATATAAATAACACAATATGTATATGATATATTATTTGTAATGCAATTTTTAATGACCCAACAAGTCTGAAACAAGTTTGATTAAACCATCAAAATTATGTCCACATAATTTGTTTCATCGCGTTATCACAAATAAAACAATTAACTCAAAGCACAACTATGCAATATGCTTACACAATCTTTATACATTTTTAATAATATTAGGATAAAGGATGAAGATGTCCATTTTCAAAAAATATTTTATGAAATTAATGCTTTTATAAATCAAGAATACATTATATTGATCAAAAGTTACAGTAAAACGTATAATGTTACAAAATAATTGTTTAAATTATATTTCAAATACTTTTTTTCATTTATTTTTTTACTTTCTATTCAACAAAGAAAATTATTTATTATATATATATATATATATATATATATATATATATATATATATATATATATATATATATATATATATATATATATATATATATATATATATATATATATATATATATATATATATATATATATATATATATATATATACATACACACACAGTGGGTACGGAAAGTATTCAGACCCCCTTAAATTTTTCTCTTTGTTATATTGCAGCCATTTGCTAAAATCATTGAAGTTCATTTTTTTTCATTAATGTACACACAGCACCCCATACTGACAGAAAAACACAGAATTGTTTACATTTTTGCAGATTTATTAAAAAAGAAAAACTGAAATATCACATGGTCCTAAGTATTTAGACCCTTTCCTGTGACACTCATATATTTAACTCAGGTGCTGTCCATTTCTTCTGATCATCCTTGAGATGGTTCTACACCTTCATTTGAGTCCAGCTGTGTTTGATTATACTGATTTGACTTGATTAGGAAAGCCACACACCTGTCTATATAAGACCTTACAGCTCACAGTGCATGTCAGAGCAAATGAGAATCATGAGGTCAAAGGAACTGCCTGAAGAGCTCAGAGACAGAATTGTGGCAAATCACAGATCTGGCCAAGGTTACAAAAACATTTCTGCTGCACTTAAGGTTCCTAAGAACACAGTGGCCTCCATAATCCTTAAATGGAAGACATTTGGGACGACCATAACCCTTCCTAGAGCTGGCCGTCTGGCCAAACCGAGCTATCGGGGGAGAAGAGCCTTAGTGAGAGAGGTAAAGAAGAACCCAAAGATCACTGTGGCTGAGCTCCAGAGGTGCAGTCGGGAGATGGGAGAAAGTTGTAGAAAGTCAACCATCACTGCAGCCCTCCACCAGTTGAGGCTTTATGGCAGAGTGGCTTGACGGAAGCCTCTCCTCAGTTCAAGACACATGAAAGCCTGCATGGAGTTTACTTAAAAAAACACCTGAAGGACTCCAAGATGGTGAGAAATAAGATTCTCTGGTCTGATGAGACCAAGATAGAACTTTTTGGCCTTAATTCTAAGCGGTATGTGTGGAGAGAACCAGGCACTGCTCATCACCTGTCCAATACAGTCCCAACAGTGAAGTATGGTGGTGGCAGCATCATGCTGTGGGGGTGTTTTTCAGCTGCAGGAGTGCTCTCTCGTGGTAATCAGAGGCACGCTCACTGGTGAATCGTGACAATATATAATTTATCTTATTTTTTTGATAAAAATATAACATATTTTTCTCAAACGTATATGTGTGTGTTTATGAATACATAATAATTAGTTACTGTAATGTTACTGTAAGTAGTTGTTCTGTGTACTTCTACTTTTTAAAAATCTGTCATTTTACCTTTACTTAAGTATGTTTTGTTTGAATTATTGTACTTAGCTACATTTTAAACCATATCCGTTACTGAGTAAAAATAATTAAATAAATAATACAAAGGGGGAAAATCACATTGTGGCTAGTATGGAAATACTTTGGATATGGAAAAAAAGAAAAAAAAAAAACTGCATAGAATATGTTCGAGAACACCATCGCTCTGTGCAGATAAAGGTATGTTTATAACTTAAGGCCGCATGATTTTTGTGATGCAGAGGGAAACAGCTGGATGATTGAATAAATCGAAAGTAGAGTTGTACAATAAATCAAATCGCGACATGGTCTGTGAATATTAAAGCACAAAACACTGCTATAATATATGATCTGCTTATTCTGTCTCTGTGAATGTATGTCTACTACATACTCAAGTACGTGTGATGCTCGTGGTGTTTTTAATGTCTCACAAATTGTATTTGGACATGAACACATGAACATATCTGAGAGAACCCCTAATGAGCATTTTCATCATTTTATTTGAACAAAACCTTTGTCAAATACACTCTGAAACAATGTCTTCACTACAACCTCGTCAAAATAAAAGTTTGGTTAACCTAGAAGAAATGATGAGAGAAATATATTACTATTGAAGGCCTACAATAGAATGTACTTGTCAAAAGAATAATACATAATTCAAACATTATTTAAGAATATATTTTTTATGGTTTAATTTAGTGAATCTCTATTTTGCAGCACTTTGCAAAAAAAAAAAAAAAAAAAAGGATAAAAGTTTGTTACATTTTATTTGATTACCACCGATTTTGATAATATATTTGTATTAAATCATAAAAAGAAAACTATTGTGGGACTCTATTATTTTAATAAATTAATGATAAAAATAAGTTGTTAATCTAATTCATAATAATTTATTGAATTTAGTTGATTAGACATTGAAAATTGACGTTGAAATTTTAATTAACAAAACAAACAAATGTTTTCAAGTTGTTATAATAAAGCATTTGTTCAACCAGTTGTGCATTTCTTTTCATTCATTGATTAAAGGCCATTTTAACTGATGATAATAATAGCCATAATTTAATAATACAGTTTATTTATTAACTAATTGTTTAATACCGTGATGCTGTGAAACGCTGAGTTTTCTGAGATGGTTATCATATCATGAAAATCTCATTCTATTACAACCTTACATGGGAGAGTCCCCAACCCCGGTGTTAAAAAAATAACATTTTAAATGAACTACTTTTTATTTTTACTTGAGTAGATTTTTAGACCGGTAATTTTACTTGTACTTAAGTAAAATTTCATTGAAGTAGTTAAATACATTGAATAGTATTTTTACTTGAGTAGAATATTGTATTACTCTTTCCAGCTCTGGCACTAATATATATATACACACACACACACACACACACACACACACACACACACACACACCGATCATGCATAACATTATTATTGTGTTGGTCCCCCTTTTGCTGCCAAAACAGCCCTGCTGGACCCCTGAAGGTGTGCTGTGGTATCTGGCACCAAGATGTTAGCAGCAGATCCTTTAAGTCCTGTAAGTTGCGAGGTGGGGCCTTCCATGGATCGGACTTGTTTGTTCAGCACATCCCACAGATGCTCGATTGGATTGAGATCAGGGGAATTTGGAGGCCATGGTCTGCAACAATACTTAAGTATGTGTGGTATGTTTCAAAGTAACACTGCCTCCACTGGCTTTCCTTCTTCCGATAGTGTATCCTGGTGCCATGTGTTCTCCAGGTAACACATGGCACCCGGCCATCCAAGTGATGTAAAAGAAAACATGATTCATCAGACCAGGCCACCTTCTTCTATTGCTCCGTGCTCCAGTTCTGATGCTCACGTGCTCACTGTCGGTGCTTTCAGCGGTGGACAGGGGTCAGCATAGGCACCCTGACTGTTCTGCGGCTATGCAGCCCCATACGCAACAAACTGTGATGCACTGTGTATTCTGACAGCTTTCTATCAGAACCAGCATTCTTGAGCAATTTGAGCTACAGTAGTTCGACTGTTTGATCAGACCACACGGCCTAGCCTTCACTCCACACGTGCATCAATGAGCCTTGGCCGCCCATGACCCTGTCGCCGGTTCACCACTGTTCCTTCCTTGCACTGACCACTGCAGACTGGGAACACCCCACAAGAGCTGCAGTTTTGGAGATACTCTGACTCAGTCGTCTAGCCATCACAATTTGGCGCTTGTCAAAATATGAATATAATATAATATATAATATTAATATATGTTTGTATATACTGGTAGGACACTGGTAGGTAATGTGATGGTAACAACATGGCCATGTGTAGTACGTCCAAATTTTATTAATAGGCCTACTACTCATATTCAGAATATACTCTTTTTTTAACAGCCGAGAAGTAAGTTCAAATTCAAATGTAGTACCTACTTAGTATGCAATTTCGTACACACCATCAGTTATACATCACAATTTTGTACTCACAAAAAAAAATCTACATTAATGTAATTTTTTTGTACGTAAAAATCTAGTACAACGTAGAACTTTCTCTTTCATTCATACACCATCATCACGCATGAGATGAACAAAATAAATTAAGATAAATTAATAAATGCATTTTAACGATGTAAATGAGTAGACAGACAGATGTATAACCAAAACTGTACTTAGAATTACAATTACAGTTTGAAAACAACCCAAGGTCTATTTAAATATGTATTGCATATTTAGGGGCACACAGAGGAAACCCTGAGGCAGAGTTTAACAACCGGCCTGAAATTCTGGAAACACAAACACATCAAGATTCAAGATCTCAAGATTCAAGATTCATGAAAAGATCTCAAGATCTCAAGATTCATGAAAAAAGAGTCCGTTCTCAGTATGATAGCCATACATTTTATACATATTAATTAGACATTATACTCTTTTCCAGGTGCCTGTTGGAAGTATATATTAATTTATGTTCAGATTTCTTTGAAAAGAGAATTAATTTGAAATAATTATGTTTGCAGGTTGCAACTATTCATATAAATGGCCCCAGCAGTCATTCACAAAGGTGAATTTTTTATTCATTCATAGGTATTGCCAAGTGCACAAATTTTCCTCCGGAACAAACATTCACTCAATGTTTTTGAAGTGTGTTTTGTTTCAAATGGAGACGGTGGTGTCATTGGTATAACCCCTGCGAGCTTCATGCTCCCGCTTTGCAGCAGGCTCCAATGTGGGTCAGAAACCTGTAATAAAGCAAGGGAGGCTGGGCTCTGTTTGGCCAGTCGGTGCGTTTTCCCCGTGTCTCGAAATGTCCAAAGCAGTGTGCTAAATTATTGGGGTCAGCGACTTTGCCTGCTCCCTTGATTTGTTTGAAGACACACAAGGCCCGTTTGACATTGAAGGACATTTTTCTAGCTCAGGGGTCATAAATTTACAAAAAAAAAAGAAGAAAGAAACCGTTACCGGATCAACAGACAGGAAGGCACCCAGTTGTGTGATTGAACGTCCTTGATATCGAAGGAGAGCTTGAACATTTAATGCCAGCATTTCGGTGTCTAACGTGGGAGCATTGGCAAGTTTTACAGGCAATCACCGGAGCAACATGCCGCGATTTTTTATTTTTTAATTATTTGCATGTTAAAAGAAACAGCGGGATAGCTTTATAAGGTTAAAGGTACATTTATTTATTTCCCATCTCTGCAAGGTGTCTACCTTGCTGAATGTTATTAAACAGACATACTCTCCATTACAGCATTGAAGCTAATCAGCTTAATGAGGCAAAGATTGCTGCAGTAATCAGGCATCATTAGGCTTATGAGTATTTATTATCAACGGCATGGATGGAACACAGAGGTACCACTTCACAATGGCACACAAAGGAAAGGATTGCACAATCTGTTTATTAATCTCCTGCTGTCAGAGGACCAGTACACTTCACCGATCAGGGTCATCTATCAACGCTACGCCCTGGCACGGTTAAGATAGATTTACTCTCCTTGTTGTGACCTGAACATTATGCATTTTAAAGCCGGCAAAGGATGCAAATAGAAGTTCAGGGTGTCACGTAGGGACCCCGAGGCGTGCTCATTTAGAGTGGGTGTTTGTGTGTGCAAACGTAAGTGTACATATGTATGCAAGCGTGAGAGCCGAACTCTATTTGCGTGTCCCTGTGATGGATTCCAACCGTGTCTCATCATGTTTGCCTTTAAGCTCAGTTTCATGCTGTTTGGAACCAGTTTTGCCACAAGTCGAGAATCATACGCTTTCCTAGAACTCTCCTTGATGTTTTCTTGCTGTCTGTTTGCAAGCGATGCTATGCTTGTTAAGAGGCGCATTTTTCATGTGCATCAAAGTTTACTGCTGAAACATGATAGAGGACCACCAGCGTTCCGCTCAGGTAACAGGCGGCTTTAGAGCTGATTTTGTGCTGCTGAATAACATTGTGTAACGTTAGCAAACAGGGGGCATTTTCGCACTGAATATCAAAACGATTTTTCAAACCTTTTGTTTGTGGGAGACAAAAAGCAATCCATAACAGGCACCGACGTTCATTTAAATACAGAACAAGTCAATAAAAACTGATATTATTCTTTGTTAGAGAAGATGTGTTTAGCTTAACAGTGCTGATGCATTTTAAGTCAGTTTTCTAACTGTTTCCATGTAGACCAGGGCTAGTTGTCACACTTCTTATGCCACTGAATATTTTCCACATTAGGATTATGTTTTGGAAGTTCCACATATTGACCTTTTGCCTTTTAAACTTCACCTCCCTTGCTTAATAATTCAGACAACAGGAATGAACTGGACTGCTTACAAAGTGATAACAAATATATTATTACATGGACTAAATTTATTGTGACATCATAAAGCCTTTTTTATCATCAAACCCCCAAATAGAAAACCACTGATTAAAATTGTATGAAATTATATTAAAATGTGACAGGTGACACTAATCCCCAGCCTTGAATCTAATTGTCCTAAAATGTACCTTTATTATATCAATAACTCTTGTATGAATTTATGTCAGTGTGATTTAATTGTCGCTTGATACCCAATAGCTATTGTACAACAAAATGTGATATTTAAATTTTAGTTAGGAGAACAGTCAACAAAACGGTCTTCCATATTGGGAAAAAAAACAAAAACAAAAAAAACTGTACAGCCATAAACAGAAAAAAATAAAATAATGCAAGACAGACATATAGATGAACAACACATGAAATATGAGATCCGTCATATCCATGACATTACATCGAAGCATCTGTGGCTGAACCACAAATCCTTTGCTTTTCTCCTTTGGAAAAAGAAAACATGGCAAATCATTTCAGATTGGATTGCAATTGTCCTGATATGTTAATGGAGCCTAACACCACCTATTTAAAAAGCATTTAGCTCGAAGAACAAAAATCGGCATTGCTAGTTGGATTTATGATATATGCAGAAAAATAAATGTGCCTTTAACTGAAGTTTAACTGAAGCCTATGCATGATTTTAGCTCTTTAACAGCAACCTCTTCACATTAAATCTGTCATTATATTTAACGTCTAGAAAACAGAGAATATGCATGATGCAGAATCTAAAATTAAACGATTGATTTAACACATTACCTATCTGTGAAAACGCAGCTGAAAAAAAAAATGTTTTTATCTCAAGATAATTTTTTATAAGCTTTTTCTAACTTTGAAACACCAATTGAAAGTGAAGTAGAGTGTGATGTAGACAATGAATCATATTATTAACTGGATTTCATCATTTCTGCCTGAGCAGCGTGGTGTGGCAACTACATCCTGTAAGCACATGCCACCCGTTTGGATGTGCCTTTGAATCTGCCTTTGAAATTGTGAACCCCCCTAATCTTTCCTCTGGGAAAGGAACGATTAAACCAGAAAGCTCACTCTTTCATTTTCCCTGACAAATTAAAGCCAACAAATTCATCTTTTACAAAAAGTAAGGCTAGAAAATGCCATCCCCTCTCCCCAAGTGAGCGGTACAAGTCTCAGCCCTCTCTGTCACACCGAGGCCCCGAGCCCCCAGTGGCGAAATGAAAAAGTAATTGAGATGTAAATAAAGGAGCTGGGTTCCGGGTTGTCTCCGCTAAATTGATTTTTTTGTCTGCTCGAGTAACATTCTCTCCTTGCCAGGATACTATGTTTTACACTCCTTTGCATGGGGCACAATATCGGATTGCCAGACCTGGCGACAGTCCTCTGTTTTAAAGATGGTTTCCTCCTATTAATACATCTGCTATCTGAAATCAATATTGATACTGTGTACATATAAAACTTCAATTAGTGCCCAGTGTGCTTTGTAATTTAATCATTGGATTTACAACCAGTGCAGGCGCCTGTCAGGAACAGGTTCAAATCAAATATTCAGGTTACATTCTCGACTTTAGTCCCATTCTGATTCTTGTCTTTTTGGTGTGGAATCAAATGGCTGTGTATCAATGGCTATGTATCAATGGTAAGTCTGGTTAAAGGGAGAGGTGACCCCCCCAAAAAAATCTCTTATCATTTACCCTCATGATGTTCCAAACCTGTATGACTTCAGTTTTGCGTGGAACACAAAATGAGACGTTTAGCAGAATGTCTAAGTTGCTCTTTTCCAAACAATGAAAGTGAATGAGAAACCCTCCCCACTTTTGTTGTATGCAAAAGGGAAGTGTGGACATTCTGCTTTTGTGTTCCAGGCAATAAAGAAAGTCATACAGGTTTGGAAGGACATGTGGGTATTATTTTCAAGTGAACTGTCCCTTGGATGTGACCCTATGCAGTGCAACATTGTTGAAGTTTAAATTCAAATCAACCCCTTCTTGGTGTCTGCAAACACCAACAAAGTTATTGTACAAGAAAAACAAGGCAGAAAATAGTTCAGAAGGTCATTTATTGAGAAAGTTCAACAAAATATCTTAACAAAAAAATCGTATGCATTGAATTAATTGATGCTACAGGCAAGGCTGGTTCAGACAGCCTCAAATTCAGAATCCAATTGTAAAAAGGTAACAATGTGCTGTTCTATAGATGCTAAGTGAAGGTCAGTTCAACTGAATAAACCATGATGACTCATTTGTAGCTTAAAGAGTCCAGTAATAAAAATAATGTCGATAGATACTGTAATGCATCTATGGAAGAAGATATTACCTTGTCTGTGTTTTGTTCAACATTTCTTTGGTTAGTTTGTGTACATAGTTCTCCAATATGAAAAGTTTGTCCAGCACTGAATTCAAGACTAATCCAATCCAATACATAGAATTTCACCAATGTAATTTCTATTAAAAATCTCCTTTCAGTTAATAATCCATCAGGCATATGACTTTTTGCTAACGCTTTAGTTTAGGGTCCAATTCTCGCTATTAATTAGTTGTTTATTAGTATGCATATTACTATATTGGCTGTTTTTAGGATTATAAAGCACATATTAATGCCTTATACGCAGCAATAGGAGTTTATTAAGGCAAAAGACCGTAGTTAATAGGTAGTTAATAGTGAAAATTGGACCCTAAAAAGTGTGACCGAATTTTGAAAGGCTTCCTATTAGAAGTCTGTTGGATTCCTGTCAGGGTCTATAAAAAAAAAAAAAATATATATATATATATATATATATATATATATATATATAAAAAAAAATATATATATATATATATATATAAAAAGAAGGTTATACTCTCTGTTGTATTTTTGCTGATCATTTTTATTACCCCTTCCATTTAGTTGGATTTGCAACCCCCATGAAAACATATTACAAACAACAATGTTCACAATGAACACTGCTAATAATTGCTTGAAACAGACAACCAGACAGAAAGTGTATATCATTTATTATACAATGTATGTGTGTGTGTGTTTAATGTAGTGCCCAGAAGTGCATCTAGAGTATTTCTAACAAATGCACATGTGACAAATGTGGAGGAATCTTTCTTATTACATAAATAATAAAACAACGTCATTCATTAATCTCCAGTAATCAGGCCTCAATTTATTGTTATTTCAAATCAATATAGCTGAACATTAGTGCTGCCAAGGCGCTCGTATTGATTTTATGGTAGATGGCTATAATTAAAGCAGCTAGCATGGCTTTATCAAGTAACAGAACAGCTCAGAGCTCTAATAGACCAGTGTTAATTAACATTATCTAATCAATTGACCAATGACCTGAGCGGGAAATCTTTTGAACTGGGACACAGCAGAAAACATGACAATTCTATCTTACTGAGCAACCTCTGGTGACGTCTCCGGGTTGTTGAAAGGCAATTTGCCACCCTTCTCACACCAACCTGTCTTACTTCGACTGTTAAGTGTGTGGTTTGTCACCATGCTGGTAAAAGAGCCTCCCTTGACATCACACTGACCAGTAGCATCCCATGAGCAGTGCAAAGCAACTGAACAACAGTGACTGATGGACAGCCGAAGACAAGCTGACATGAACACATGTACTCATTTGCTATTTTTGAAACATAAATAAATAGATGAATATCTTGTTTTTTGAATTTGTCATCTGGGTCACCAGGAATACTTTACATTATTTAGACTGTAAACATTCTTCGATCCATAATAATAGCTTTGTTTTTCATTTTGATTCCCCTTTTGCACAATATTAAACATTTCCATCCATTAATGCAGGTTTGCTGGTCCTATTCTGAACGATTCATTGCCCATTTCTTTTATCAATCTAATACTGATAAATACTCTAATACTCTAATCTGTTCATTATCAATTCTACATTCAAGTGCCATTCTACATTTTTTTTTCTTGTTGAATATCTTGTTTCACTCTGAAATGTCTCTGATTATAGAAGAAATATGGGTTTTGAATTGTATTTGTGTGCTTTTTATAGCGGTGTAAGAAATTGCAAATCACAATACATTATTGAATTTGAACGTTCATTTGTACAGTATGTTGTACAGGGAACTGTGGCTAATGTTCTGGCAATGTTCTCTCAAAGTCTAGTAACATTAATATAATGTTTGTCCACAGTTATATGGTCTTTAATAACATTTTCAAAGCTTTATATGTTATTTATACAGGTTTTTTTTTTTTTTTTTTTTTTTTTTTTACGTTACTATTGTTTCAGAATGTTCACATAACATTCAAAAGTAACATTTCCAAAATTTTATAACGGAATGTTTGCAATGATTGCATAACTAAGAACGTTCTTTTGAACAACAAAAAAACCTGGACATTTTGACTGTTTTTACTTGCACTGTAAACCCTAAAGCTCAAAATAATTAATTGGTTTGAGTAGAGCCAACTCAAATTATACAAATTAATTCAATCAAATTAACTTTTATGAGTATTTAGAACTTTCCTTTTCTTTTGAGTTCACAAAACGAACACATAATCTGAATTGTTTCATTGTTTCATTGTTTTGAGTTTTATGAACTTGTTTCTTTTAATTTAGACAAACTTAAATTTAACTGAAACTGGGCTGAGGTTTCCATTTCCCAGCTTGCTTTGCCATGATACTCAAAAGGGAGAGTAAATACTACAATTAAGTGTAATATAATGTTTTTTTGTGCAAGAATTTAATTTTTTTTTTTTTATGGTGGATATTTAGTGTTTAATGTTTTGCTGTGTTGGTTTAGAAGAGTTTCTGTTATATTGGATGAGGATGGATGAGGTTAGTTTGAGAACAGATATACAGTATGTTAAATGCTTTCTATTCGTCGTACTCATTCAGCAAATGCTATGCTAACGCCATCAAAGCATTGTGTTACCAAATAGCAAGGTAGCATTCATTGAATCAGCTAGTTAAAGCAGGTCAGGTTTTCACTATTAAATATATAAATGTTTGAATTAGCTTACTCAAATATTTGAAGTTAAGAACAATTAAAATGTATGAGTACAAAATAAAAATCTGACCATGAATCATAACCACTGGACAGTGAAATCAGGTGGCGAAGAAAAGACACATTAGCTGCAAAATAATTAAGAATTAAGGTGAAGAATTAAGTGTGAAACCATCAGGAACCCTTTAGTCTCCAGCGCCACCATTTTCCAGAACTGCAACTGACCTGGAGTCTCCATTAGTACAAGGTGTAAGAATTTACAAAGAATTGATCTTCCAGAATCTGGCAGTGAGTTTTGGGAGTTCATTTTTAGCCCATCTCTGCATAGCCCAACTGGAAGATCAATTCTTCAAACAGTGGTACAAGAGGATTTGGTGCTGGTCCTTCAAGAGTCATTTTTTAGGATTCTTTACCTAACTTAAGTCTCTGAGATCCTGACACACTTCTGGAGACTCCAGGTCAGTTGCAGTTCTGGAAAATGGCGGCGCTGGAGACTAAAGGGTTCCTGATGGTTTCACACTTAATTCTTCACCTTGATTCTTAATTATTTTGCAGTTAACGTGTTTTTTTTTCTTTCGTTTTTGTCTGACCCTGCTGACTCAATGAGCGTTTCACTGTCCAATGGTCATGCCTTAACTGCAATGTCTAGTATTGCATTAGTATTGTATCCTTCTCATGGGCATTTAATCATTTGACTTTTCAGTCTGAGTTAAATCTCTTTTTTGGCTCATTTTATCTGTAAAAGAAAATGTGCCTAATAATTCTGCACAAAGGTGTTTTTCATTTCCAGCCTTCATGAATAATTATATATCACTTACAAATGATTAAATACAAAATTAATAGTAGTTATTAAGATTAATGTGGTTTGGAATTGGTAAAATGTGCCTGGAAAAAAATTGTGATCAGAAAATCAACATGCCTAATGCACGCAATGTATAAATAACCATCTTGCAACTTATATTGTTGTGTGTGTCTTTAGAAATCACAAAGAACAAAAATACTCGGCACACATTTTTCCAATTCAAGCAAATACAGACCTGGAAGAACTTTAAAGTTCACCATTCTACCCTTAACATTAGTGATACAGTGAATAACGGCAATCAATAATTCTCAACATTCTCGTCTTCATTGCCATTAGCAACATTCATGAGTTTTAGGAAAAAAAAAAAAAAAAAAACACTTAGTTGGATTGTGTATAGGCTGAGCTTTCACATCTGAAAGACGAGTTTCTCTCAAACATGGTCCATATCTGTAGATTTCTCTGCCAATACAGCAGCCGTATGCAAGAAACTCCTTGAGGTTGTCCGCAGTAAAAATTAATGGAGCTCAACAAAAAGTCATTCAAGGACCTGAAATTAGTCCATTCAAGTGGAAAAGTATTTGACTGATATTTTATTGCTGGGAATGAGTGAGTGGAAACCAAGAGGCACAACAGTGCCTTGTGAACGGTGACAAGAAAAGGTCTGCCTCACAGCAAATAATCTGTGGGTTCCGAATGACTTTTATGAGCAGAATGACATGCTACTGTTGAAATACAAGTGTAAATCAGCTCAGCTTTTATGAGGAAATTATTTGGCTTGAATAAGGACACACCGGTATCTTCAAAGTCAATTTGTGATATTACACAGAAACCTTATTATTGCTTTTAGACATCCAATAATTTAGTTTAATTAAGTAATTGTCTGAATGATTTGTTCATTAAACGACTGATCTGATTCGCAAGTTCAACTCATTATAATGATTATAATGGTAACACTTCACAGTAAGGTCCCATTAGTTAACGTTAGTTAATGCATTAACTAACATTTATTAACAATGAACAATACATTTGTTACGGTATTTGTTCATCTTTGTTAACATTAATACAAATACAATTGTTTATTGTTCATGTTTCATGTCATTAAATACAAACTCGATTCCCAAAAGTTGGGACACTGTACAAATTGTGAATAAAAACAGAATGCAATGATGTGGAAGTTTCAAATTTCAATATTTTATTCAGAATACAACATAGATGACATATCAAATGTTTAAACTGAGAAAATGTATCATTTTAAGGGAAAAATAAGTTGATTTTAAATTTCATGGCATCAACACATCTCAAAAAAGTTGGGACAAGGCCATGTTTCCCACTGTGTGGCATCCCCTCTTCTTTTTATAACAGTCTGCAAACGTCTGGGGACTGAGGAGACAAGTTGCTCAAGTTTAGGAATAGGAATGTTGTCCCATTCTTGTCTAATACAGGCTTCTAGTTGCTCAACTGTCTTAGGTCTTCTTTGTCGCATCTTCCTCTTTATGATGCACCAAATGTTTTCTATGGGTGAAAGATCTGGACTGCAGGCTGGCCATTTCAGTACCCGGATCCTTCTATGCTAGCCATGATGTTGTAATTGATGCGGTATGTGGTCCGGCATTGTCATGTTGGAAAATGCAAGGTCTTCCCTGAAAGAGACGACGTCTGGATGGGAGCATATGTTGTTCTAGAACTTGGATATACCTTTCAGCATTGATGGTGCCTTTCCAGATGTGTAAGCTGCCCATGCCACACGCACTCATGCGACCCCATACCATCAGAGATGCAGGCTTCTGAACTGAGCGCTGAGAACAACTTGGGTTGTTCTTGTCCTCTTTAGTCTGGATAACATGGCGGCCCAGTTTTCCAAAAAGAACTTCAATTGATTTCCATTACAGTAGCATTCCTGTATGTGATGCAGTGCCATCTAAGGGCCCGAAGATCACGGCATCCAGTATGGTTATTTATTTGGCATGATATTTCAAAATGTCTCACTTTCAACATTTGATATGTTATCTATATTCTATTGTGAATAAAACAAGTTTATGAGATTTGTAAATTATTGCATTCTTTTTTATTTCACAATTTGTACAGTGTCCCAACTTCTTTGGAATCAGGTTTGTAATATTAAATAGTATTACAATATAATATTGTAATAGTAACTTATTTTAATAATGTATTAGTAAATGTTCAAATGAACATGAGCTAAGATTAACAAAATGCTTTAGAAGTATTGTAACCATAACCATATTGTTAAATGGAATAATTATGTAAATGTCGGTCTGTTTCTCAACAAAAGACTTGACTTCAGAATATGTATATCATCACAAACAAGACATATCAAAAGCTTTTTTGAAGCTTAAAGGGTTAGTTCACCTAAAAATTTAAATTCTGTCATTAATAATTACCACGTCATTCCAGACCTACGTTCATCTTCAGAACACAAATTACGATATTTTTGATGAAATCTGAGAGGTTTCTGAACCATCCTTAGACAGCTACGGAATTGCAACTGTCAAGGCCCAGAAAGGTTGTAAAGACATCGTTAATAGTCCATGTGACTCCAGTGGTTCAACCTTAATGTTATGAAGTGATGAGAATACTTTTTGTGCGCAAAAAAACAAAAAAAACGACTTTATTCAACAATCTCTTCTCTTCCCTGTCACTCTCTTATGCCATTCACATTGTTGGGCTATTTACAGAGTACAGTGCTTCCGGGTTTTAAGGCAAAACGCCGGCTCACTATTGGCCAGGCATGATCTCATGATCACATGCATGCGTTGTGGTGCTTACATGAATCGCGTAGGGGACTGGTATGGTAGAGAAGAGATTGTTGAATAAAATCATTATATTTGTTTGTTTTTGTGCACAAAAAGTATTCACTTCACTTCATAACCGCAGTCACATTTGCTGTTTTAACGATGTCTTTGCTACCTTTCTGGGCCTTGAAAGTTGCAATGATGTTGCTGCCTATGGATGGTTCAGAAAGCTCATCAAAAATATCTTAATTTGTGCTCCGAAGATGAACGAAGGTCTTACAGGTTTAAAACGACATGAGGGTGAGTAATTAATGACACAACTTTCATTTTTCGGCGAACTAACCCTTTAAAAGCTTTTGTTTCTGTTACTGTAATTGTAAAGATATACAATGATAAGAAAAGTATACATTCGTCAAAAGTATCTCCTTTTGTGTTCCACAGAAGAAAGAAAGAAATGAGGGCGAAATAATGGCAGGTTTTAATTTTTTTGGTGAACTGTATCCCTTTAAATGAAACATTTTACTAATCATGGGTGGGATCTCTGCTTTATTGCTACAGTTTCACTGCGCTTCTTGTTTAGGTTTAATTAGTACAGAGAACTGACAGACTACAGCTTCCAATGCCTTGATGTTCTGTCTCGCCTTTGGCATCACTGACCACATAATCATTGGCTGGCACAACTGGGACAAGGCTTGATTTTCAAAGGCTCTCGCTCCACTGATTCGCTGTGCATCCGTAAGATTGATCACAGTGGTTTATCAGAAACAACATGCGTTTCATCCCCCTTGGATCGAGGGGAGGGAGAAGGTGGAAGCTGAAACGGGTTGCGTCCCTATATGTTGCCCCTCCCAACAGAAGTGCCACAAACACCAGAATGAGGGAGAAAGATTTTGACAGCTCAAGTGTGTCAGCCCATCATGACTCGCCCATGGCACTTTTGATTAAAAGAGAAACACAGATACTATCAGCTGTTGCCATAGAAAGAGCTAAATAACCACAGCCTAACATTCATAGGGTCTTCAACTCAATTAAAAATAAATTTTTCTTATCTGTCAACACTTGCTGAAAACTGTCAATATTTTATAATATGTTTGTGTTGTAAAACAGCCCAAGGAAAAAAAAAGAAAAAAAGCCAGATTAAACTCGACCGAAAGCAATACTTTGAATGTCATAAAATAACACTTTATAATAAGCTTTTGCTCACATCAATTAGTAATGGACTTCTAAATGCTGTACTTCTACAGCATTAATTAATATTATGTTATAATAATCTAAACATTTACCAATATTTTTTTAAATTATAAAAATAATTTACCAATTTTTTTCCGGATAGATTTGAAAACAGAGTTTTTATTTCAAAACGCTCTCCGTCCACACTAGCATTTTCCAAAAGTTTCTCATCCACACGGACATGTCGGAAAACGCTAAATTCACCTTACAGTGTATGCGTGAACCCTCATGAAAGCTCATCGAGATGATACAGACAGAACAGACATCATGAAGTCACCACACAGTTTTTCTGGAGTGGCATACAGTCAAACCAAAAATTATTCAGACACCAGATTTTTACCAGTTGGTGTAGGACACTATAGTTCATTTATGTAAGTGAGGATAGCAAAATAAAGTAAAGTAAACTGTGATGTATTATACCCAAAAACTCTTCATACAGTGGACTACCAGTAAAATTGATGAAACATTTGGGATCAAAATTATCCAGACACTTTGACCTGATCATGTTTTCTTTAATTGCTAATGCGACCTTTTACACCACAGACTGAACACAATGAAGCATTGGTATGGTTTTTGGTTGACCTAAATTGGTATTATCTAATTGTGTACTTAAATTTAACAGCTGGCAGCTGATTGGTTGATTGTAATCCATTACACATCTTTCTATCAAAGTTATCTGACATTGTCAAGATGAATTTGTTCTGACACAGTTTCACTCTGAGGTCTTGTCAAACTTTATTACCATTTTCTAAACTATAGCTAATAAACTGTGACAATGTGAGAAAATGTTGAAGGTGTCTGAATACATTTTGGTTTGACTGTATGTGTGCGCGTACACTCACCTAAAGGATTATTAGGAACACCATACTAATATTGTGTTTGACCCCCTTTCGCCTTCAGAACTGCCTTAATTCTATGTGGCATTGATTCAACAAGGTGCTGAAAGCATTCTTTAGAAATGTTGGCCCATATTGATAGGATAGCATCTTGCAATTGATGAAGATTTGTGGGATGCACATCCAGGGCATGAAGCTCCCGTTCCACCACATCCCAAAGATGCTCTATTGGGTTGAGATCTGGTGACTATGGGGGCCATTTTAGTACAGTGAACTCATTGTCATGTTCAAGAAACCAATTTAAAATGATTCAAGCTTTGTGACATGGTGCATTATCCTGCTGGAAGTAGCCATCAGAGAATGGGTACATGGTGGTCATAAAGGGATAGACATGGTCAGAAACAATGCTCAGGTAGGCCGTGGCATTTAAACGATGCCCAATTGTCACTAAGGGGCCTAAAGTGTGCCAAGAAAACATCCCCCACACCATTACACCACCACCACCAGCCTGCACAGTGGTAACAAGGCATGTTCTCATTCTGTTTATGCCAAATTCTGACTCTACCATCTGAATGTCTCAACAGAAATCGAGACTCATCAGACCAGGCAACATTTTTCCAGTCTTCAACTGTCCAATTTTGGTGAGCTTGTGCAAATTGTAGCCTCTTTTTCCTATTTGTAGTGGAGATGAGTGGTACCGGTGGGGTCTTCTGCTGTTGTAGCCCATCCACCTCAAGGTTGTGCGTGTTGTGGCTTCACAAATGCTTTGCTGCATACCTCGGTTGTAACGAGTGGTTATTTCAGTCAAAGTTGCTCTTCTATCAGCTTGAATCAGTTGGCCCATTCTCCTCTCACCTCCAGCATCAACAAGGCATTTTCGCCCACAGGACTGCCGCATACTGGATGTTTTTCCCTTTTCACACCATTCTTTGTAAACCCTAGAAATGGTTGTGCGTGAAAATCCCAGTAACTGAGCAGATTGTGAAATACTCAGACCGGCCCGTCTGGCACCAACAACCATGCCACGCTCAAAATTGCTTAAATCACCTTTCTTTCCCATTCTGACATTCAGTTTGGAGTTCAGGAGATAGTCTTGAACAGGACCACACCCCTAAATGCATTGAAGCAACTGCCATGTGATTGGTTGATTACATAATTGCATTAATGAGAAATTTAACAGATGTTCCTAATAATCCTTTAGGTGAGTGTATTTTAGCAACTGTGTGAAAGTGAATAGCACATCACAGACACAATACTGGTATATAAAGGAATGTCCATGGGTTCAATATGCGTCACGACTAAACATACATCATTGTTTTCAAATACTGTACCTCCGTTTTCACAGTCCACACTACAACGCAAAAATGGCGTTTTCAAATGTATCCATTTTGGAGACCGTTTCAAAAAAGCTCAATTTCCGTTGCTAAAAATGTGGTGTCAATGTGGACAGAAGGCCACAACATAAAGAAAAAGATGCGTTTCAAACGAAAACGTATTAGTGTGTCCCCAGAATGCGTTTCAGCTCCAAATACTCCACATATCATTTATTATACCATGTTGTAAATGCCCATTTTTGAGTGGAAGGAAAGACATGGTGTTTTTGTGCATGTATCTTTAAATGCAAATAAGCTGACTGCTCCCCACCCGCTTTCCAGAAGAGGGCGGAGCTCATGCCTCCAATAATTTGCCAAAAACTAACAAAACATCTGTTCGATTTTGATTATCATCTCTATCGCGGTCACACTGATGTGACATTGCAGTTCTTCATCATCATGAAAGTTTATTATCTGCATGCGTTTTAAAGCCATATCAGTCTAAACTTCTGATATATGGTTTTCTGAGTGCACACCCGAAGCACACGCACAGAAAGCTGTCTAATACTCACGGTGCGTCCCGTGAGTATTAAAAAAAGTTCTTTCACATCTTATTGCGCTTACACTGTCAAAAATACACAGTTCACATTAATACAGTTTATGTCTGTGAACGTCAACAGCATGTAAAGAAATCATATGTGTAGATTAGATTCACATATTAAAGTGAAAGCAGCGTAGTATACAGTACCTAATGCTATATATGCTGTTAATATGAATCAAACAACAAAAGAAAAACTGAAAATCCCTCACGGCTCTTAATTGAATAACTTTAGTAGCTTTAATAAGAATACAGTTCTTTCTTGAATGCTGTTGTTAAATGCTTTGATGAGGAGATGTGTACATGGCGGACTGTGTACAGCTCACTCTATGCTAACAGGACAGAATCCGCCAGCGGTCGAGGGCGGGGCCTAAGCATATGTGATGTCACAAATGCTAAAATCTGCAAACGGCTTGTTCTCAGACACTGCTTATGATTTATGGGGATTAAAAAAAGAATTATGCATAATAGGTTCCCTTTAATAAAGCTGTAAAAAAATATTGCTTGTTGTTCATGTTGGTCATTCCCCAGGGTTCAGCGGTTACGTGGATTTTATTCTTATCAGTGCAAAAGAGACTCAAAATACTCTGTCGATTTTGGTCATACAGATAAGTGTTACAAATGAGTCATACAAATGAGACCTTATTGTATTGTGTTGTATAGTGTTATACTGTTACAGTTCTGAATTTGAGAAGAGACTTAAGGCTTAGTATTCCTTCATCCTTCGGATGAGACGTTAAACCGAGGTCCTGACTCTCTGTGGTCATTAAAAATCCCAGGATGTCCTTTGGAAAAAGATTAGGGGTGTAACCAGGCCAAACCTGGCCAAATTTGCCCATTGGCCTCCTAATCATCCCCATATACTGATTGACTTCATCACTCTGTCTCTTCTCCACCAATAATCTGGTATGTGGTGGGCGTTCTGGCGCAGTATGGCTGCCGTCACATCATTTAGGTGGATGCTGCACATTGGTGGTGGTTGAGGAGATTCCCCCTTCTATATGTAAAGTGCTTTGAGTACCCAGAAAAGCGCTATATAAATGTAACAAATAATAATAAGGCTAATTTATACTAACACCGTTTTAAAAACTGTACAAATAAAGCAAGTCTTTCGGTTTGACAGATAGGGTGTTTCGTTGTGACTCAAAATACATTGGCATACCAATGGGCGGTCCCACTGTGAACCAGAGATGCAACTGTTTTCAATATTCAGAAGATGGTGCTATTTGTTTATGTATGCATGCATTGTTTGAACCCGTCTGCTTGCATTCACACCAATCTGAACATTCAATGTGCTACTGCTTCAAATATTGTATTTGCAAAATTCAGAAATATCACAAAAGGAAAATCTACAGAATATGTCTATGCATTTGAGCAAAATATAATACAGACTGGATAAAAAGCTCTGCTTTTATATAATACTGATTCTTTATATCTTAAAAATAGATATAATAAATGTATAGACAAGAGGAAAATGATTGCATTAGTTTGCATGATAAACGGTAGGCTGTCAAGCCATTTTATACAACACTGGTTAGCTTGCTTTTCTTCTAAACTCAAGTTGACTTTGATTAGGCGGTCTTGGCCCTCCCTGTTAGTAGTCATATACTTGAAGGTCATGTAAGTATATAGAATAATAATGTAATTATGCAAACTCAGCCCCTGAATGTCTGACATGTTATACGCAATTAAAGCCCAAGATGCGCGCCCACGAAATAGCCACGCATTTTGATCCCGGCTTGAAGGGCACCACAGGATCCTGGTTTAATCGTCTGGCAAGAATGCAGAAGTGGAAAATTTGATGATGCCAGTTGTTAAGTGGATCTTCATACTCAATGCATTCATGCCACTTTAGATGCGATATATTATGCTAGTTTCTCTGCTACGGCTGTTCAAGATCAGTGCTGAATTTGTGAAGCAACATTATCTGGCATGTCACAAAGCACTGTTTCGAGGAGATATGGAAGAAATAAAATTGATGCTGTTACTATAAATAAATTCTTCAACAAGGAGGGTTTTTGAGTAATTCATCACAAAGTAAATTAGGGTTCCTTTGGACATTCATGTGCAGTGGATAAGATTTAAAGAATTTCCTGACCATCTTTTATTTTTAAGAGACTAATAATGGCATACAGTTGCCCAAAACGTATATATATATATATGGAAACTACTCTGGTCACAACAAAAAATGTGATTGTTTTTGCATTAGACGAATTAAATGAGTAAATAAAAAATCCAAGTGGCATTTCTTTTAAAGAAAAAGTAAACTAGGAAGAAAGAAAGATGTCTTGGGGAAAAAAACAAAAACAAAAAACAAAGACAAACAGAGATAATCTACTAAATTTGTGCTTTTTTTTTTGGTTGTGTCCATTGTTAATGTAATGAATTACACCTGTGGATGCGTTCAAATGGCAAAACAAGTCATTTTTCATTTTGTGTATGAAAGTTCCTCATAAAGGTTTCACACAGACATCCAAGGCACAATAACATTATGTTTAATGAGTTTTAGAGACAACCAATCAAATATTCAGACAGATACTGCTTATTTCTCAGAAGAAATAGTCATAAGGAGGGGGGGGGATTTATAAATAAATCAACTTCTTTCAACTGCTCCATCAGACACTGTTTTTATTCTGTTCTAAACAGTAATACATCTATGCACCTTTCAAATTTTTGCCAGATATAAGCATCTTATAGTAGATGCAATGTTTTACCATTATTGGATTCGGATTCTTTCTTTCCTACCACTACTTTTCAACTTTTGGAAACATCTGAGGTGAACTGACTTCCATCAGCATTATTTGTTTGCAGATGCCAAAAGTTAATGTATTCAAGTGTGACAAAAGCGTCCAAATACATTTCTTTTTAAAGCTGAGTTTTTAAATGCAAGAGACAATATTACATAGAAAATCAATCTTTGTTGAGTGATAGTTATTCCACACCCTCTTTTGAATAAATACACTGAAAATGCTGACCAATCTGCACATATCTGTCTCTTTATTTTCTATTTTCCATCAGAAGCCAAAGTTCGTGATTTCCCGGCTGGCAGGCATTAAATAGCTGAAGGCAGCTCCTTTATGACACATAAAGAGAATAATTCATATTATCACAGAGATGTATTGACTGTTCTCATTTGATACAAGTCTGTGGTAGCAGCCTGTCTCTGGCTGTCATCTCTGACTGGTTTTATTACCTGTAAATCACGCAGCAGTGGCCCCCCGTGGGTTTTAGTACAGCACAAAGGGCGGAGTGGAAGTTAACTGACATCTAATCTGCACAAAGAGAGAGCAGGAGCTTATTTGAATCCCCGTTCAGTGACAGCGTGAGACTGGAGAATTCTCTATCTCTGACAGAGAAATGTGATCTTAAGAACAGTCATTCTGACTCCATGCAAATATTGAAATGAAAATGGGCCAAAATAGGATTCAAACCTCCCCTCCTTTCCGCCGTGGGTGAGGTAAACCCCTGCTATGATGTCCCTGTATTTTTCTGATTACAATAGGCAGAATCACTTGGGCCAACACAATTCTCTATGCCGACAAGTCTCCTGCAGATAATTTTCTTGCCTGCCTTTGTGTACACATTCCTCTTGCCTGCCTCCTATCAAATTTAATCAGCCTCGGCCTCCTCTCTCACATGTGAAATGGTCAGTGGAAATGCAACACGAGCTACAATACCAGGCCTCGATTAATTCATCCCTCCAACTCTTTTCCTCACGGCTCATTGCAATATTTGTTGTAGCTTAAAGGTAGACAGCTGAATGTTAAGTCAGGGAATATCCCCGAGTCTAAACAAAGGTTGTTTTCACACACAATAGACCTTTTATCTCTTCACGCAAGCCCTCTACCACTGACAGACTTGTTACGATAACAACATGGCTCCTCCAAGGCATGTTCTCCACTGAATATTGCATTCAATTTGAAATTCACCAGAGACTTCCCTTTAACCAACTTTATATGTCACACCTAAGTGGAGGAAATGGAGTTTCATGGGGTAATTTGTTTTGATTAAAAAAGAAAAATACTGAAAAATACAGGTTTGAGGCAACTTTGCTGATATTTGTATTCAGTCTGGCTTGCATAAATTTGGCCTAACTCATTCAATGTTTGAATCATACCAAAGATTCCTGGGGGGCCTGTATCTCGAAGAGGGTAAGTCTTAGAAAAGCAATTACTGGAATTGTCATGATTCTGGTCTTGTGAGGACTTTTATGTCATTTTCTGTTGTGTGCGATTTTTTTGTAGTCTTTTGTAGTTTTTCGTGTGGATTAGTTCCTGACTGTTTCCAGGTTTGTCTTGTTTGCCATTCACCCCCTGTGTTCCCTTGTTTGGTTGTCAGTCATTGTTTGCTGTATATGCTCCCGTTCTGTATTTTTTTTTTTTTTTTGCTTTGGCTTCCCTCTGTTTGTTTTCTTTTTTGGATTATTATTATTAAACCAAGTTGGACATGGATCCTCATCTCTGCCTGCTTCCAGTCGCCAGTGGCCACAACTGCCATACCGAAGCTACAAAGGCTGTTCCAAGGAGATTGAGACTGTTATCCATGCTGATGTCAGTGCGAGTGGCTGACATCCCAGTGGTCCACAGCCTCTCAGCGCCCCCCCTAGTCCGGGGGTCTCAGAGGTCCTTCCATGTGGCTGTGGCTGTGCTTCCTGTAATGGCAACCGGCATCCTGTGTGTGTGGGCCATACACACTTTCACCTGCTTCTCCCGAGGCAGCGTGGACTGCTCCAGGTCTTCCCGAGCTTGCAACCGCTCCAAATACTCCTGTGGGGATCTTCAGTCATGTCGTCCCTGCTGTGGTGGTCTTCTGCTTCACCATGGGGGTCTTCAGACCCATCTATTTGGCTGTGGTGGTCATCTGCGCAGCCGTGGTGGACTTCAGCTCCACTGAGATGGTCTTCAGTCCCGTCAGCTCCATCCTGGCCTGCATGTTCCGCACTGGCCACCTACCCTGCCTGCTTCGCCCTTTCTCTCTCTGGGCTCTTCACTGAGGATAGGCTTTAGTCTAGCCACTTTGCTATAAAGCCTAGATCGGTGGAGTGTTGCAATGATATTTGTCCTTCTGTAAATTCCATATATGATCATGGAGCTCAACCAGACCATCAGCTTCTTGATCACCACTGGTAACCAGGGCTTTTCTCCATTGATTTCTGTTTGACACTGGTTAGTACTGGTTGTTCCAAACTTAATTTTTTTTTTTTTTTTAAAGTATATTAACATAAGACAGCGACATAACAAAATGTGAAAAAATGAAGGGGTTTGAATACTTTCACAAGCCACTATATAGGCCTGTTTACACAAACATATTAAGCACAACAACTGTTTTCAACACTGATAATAATCAGAAATGTTTCTAGAGCAGTAAATCATCATATTAGAATGATTTCTGAAGGATCATGTCGCACTGAAGACTGGAATAGTGATGCTGAAAATACAGCTTTGCCATCACAGGAATAAATTACGATTTAAAGTAATGTAATCATATTTTACAATATTACTGTTTTAACTGTATCAAACGAATGCAGCCTTAGTGAGCAAAAGAAACATTACAAAATCTTACCAACCCCAAACTTTTGAACAATAGTGCTCAAACAAACTACCTGTTATTCCTCTGTTTACTCAAAACAGATGAATAACTATGGTAACCAGGGATTTTCTCCCATGCTAAATCACACCCCCAGTTCATATTGCAGAATATTTCATATGGTTTGTTATTTTTAATACCTTAATTTGTAGTTATAATGGTTGATTTATAAAATGTATTTAAAACCATACAGTTTTGCTGCATGCAAAGTCAAATTACTATCTAGCTTTGCTTCAATACATGGCTTATCAATAGTTCTATATTCATCATAGCTCTAATTTTGGCAAGAGCCTAAAGAGAATCTTAAAGTCTTTCTCTATGGCAACATGAAAAGCAGCATTACTCAGTTTTACAGATGATCTTATCTTAGTAAAAGCCGTGCTACATCGAGCGGCCATCACTCTCCCCTTATTTCCCCTCTACTGCGCTGTCATCCCACAGACATTAATATTTACTCATCATAATTAAATATTAACCTTGATTGGGCTGCCTTCCTCTTAAAATTAGAGCACTGATATTGAAATTGCAGCAAGACATTTTAAATGATTTTCTTCAGCTAAATGCACAACGCCATTAGCTGTCCTTTAGCAAGTTGTTTTAGGATGATGGTAATTGATCAAGCTTACTGTATTTGTTTTTGGGTGTTTTTGATAATGACAGCTTCCTATAATGGATTATTAATACGTGAGAGCAGAAAATGTCTGGTTTCATGTCTGGCTATGCTAACATTAGGATCATTTGGCCAGACAGTGTCAGGATGGATTTGAACCGAAGTGACACATTCCGCAGGAGCTCTGGATGTTGTATACAGAATTGATTTGATAAATATGGCCCAAAGAGTCGTGCAATTTGCAAGGTGATACATTTTCAGAGGCTGAATCAATTTCTTGTCTTGAAAGCATTGGTGAATATATCAAAGCAAATTACCTTGGAGGTCTTAATCTCTAATGTGAGCGATAAACACACACACACACACACACACACACACACACACAAAATACACACAAATGATTTATAGATAGCGATAGATAGATAGATAGATAGATAGATAGATAGAGAGAGAGAGAGAGAGAGAGATAGAGAGAGAGAGAGAGATAGAGAGAGAGAGAGAGAGAGAGAGAGAGAGAGAGAGAGAGAGAGAGAGAGAGAGCTGCTGTTTTCTTCCAGTTGATGCTTGTAACAATTACATTCATTTGTCCTGCATCCAAAGTAAAACCAATATAGTAATGCTATCATGCTTTGTTCAGTTCTGAATTCTGAAATAGCATTTATTAATACAGGACCATTCATTTAAAACAGCTATTCTGAATTGGTTGTACCACTGTATACACATAGAAAGAAAATAGTCCAAATGAAATGTTCCTGCATACAACCACAAAACAATATAAATATGATAAGCACCGGCACAGTTAACATGTTAAAATGGACGAGAAAATAGATCAAAGTTTCTAGATTCATTCTGGAGGTTGGGTAGCTTTAGAAAGCATCTTAATGCACTGTAGGGGACGATTGAAATGTAATAATCAGCAACACCAAGGTAAGCATATCGCTCAATAAAGCAGTTGTGGTGTCTGGTAATGGCTACTTTCATGGCACTTCATGGCTTGAACACAATTCCCCTCTTCTCTAATTGCATAGTCAAGGGGAAACCAGGGACTAAAGTGAACAGTGCAGCCTAGATGTTATAAAAGTATAATGTTTAATGCCATATATTTTTAGAGAGCTTGAAAGCAGAATCCGTGAGATATAATAATTATTTAGACAGCCTCTGCCTTATGCATTTGAAGACTTTCTCTAACAGAGCCATTACTTTATGTTGTATCTTACCTATGGTCGTGTAAATCCAAGGACTGCTTCTTGCACCTTCTCCCTAAATAAATAAGTAATCTCTGGAAAAAAAAGCCATATTGAGGAAATAGCTTTCAAGCAGACTTGCGACGTTGGGTGCAGTTGAAATCTATCACTTTAAAAATGTATGCGTTAAATAAAAGGTTTTCCATTACCCCTGCTCAAACTGTCTTTTTCACCTTATTTCCACCCTTATGAACTTTTGTCAGACCAAACTAGGCTGAGATCCCTTAACTAAGCGTGAATATGCTAGAATTAGGTTAAAGTCTATGTAGATTAGGTAGATGAGCAATTTGAAATGGACAAAAATAAGAGTTTTAACTGAGGCTACAAGTTCAGTTCTCTCAGTCTATGAAATGTACACTGGCCCCCTGATATTATTCTGGCACTCGAGTCATTGTTAATGTATGAATGTCATTGCATTTAATAAAAATAAATAAATAAGTTTAAAAAATAGCTTGAAAGGTACTGTCTTTCTTTAAAAAAATAATGCTACATGGTTTGATGCTTTGTTATACTGTATCCCAGCGAAGTTAGAAATTTGGCAAACGTTCTGGCAAGATTCTCTCAAAGTTATGAAAAAATGTTCTTCCAGTAACTTTAATAGAATGTTCATTCAGTAGAATGTTCATTCATTGTTCATGGATTTTTTTTTCCGCACCTGAAAAGTTGAAGTTGGACGTTCATTTAACGCTTTTTCAATGTTACTACTTGTTTCAGAATGTTCAGAGAACACACAAAAGTAACTTCTGTCACAATTATGTTCTGTCACGTCTGCACCTGTTCTGTCCCTGATTAGTTCACCTTCCTCCACCAGTGCCTGTTTAGTTCCTTCATTTACCCTGGCTGCGTTCCACTCCACTTTTAGACACGCACTTGCAAACTTCCCTAAGAAACACGTTCTCACTCCCAACTCGTTTGGTCAGGACCCATCGGCATCACTTTTTAACGCGCAGGGAACCCCTTTAGCGTCATTTTTCAACACGCAGGGTACTCCATTGATTTCAGTGAGAAACATGGGATGTTATCGTCATGATGAAATTATATATTGGGTTATGATTCTGCCATTATGACATGTTGGAGTGTGATTCTCAATTTAATTAGCATAACGTTACTTTTATTTACATTGTATTTTTATTAATTACGCTAGTTAGATACTTTAGAACCTATAACTCAACCCCATCCCACCCCTAAACTTACCCATTTGTGTATTATATGCTATAAAACAGGATATAACAGGCAGATATGACTGCATGCACAATTTATTCAAAAAGTACAAATATTCCAAGTGTTCCGAGGCCAAACGATTAATTTGTGTGAAGAAAATCCCCAAAAGCGATCAGCGTTTCCATCTGCCGAAGATCATGCACTCAAATTTCACAAATTGCTGCCGGTTACGTCAGATTTCATCATGAAATTGCATTGGCTCTTGTATGTCGCGTGACCAATTGCGTCATTACGTCAGCTTTGATTGTAAAATGTCATTGGCTCTTGTGTGTCTCGTGACCGATCGTGTCATTCTAAAGAGTTGGGTGTGTATCATTTGAATGAGATATGAATGAGTGTCTGCATTCACGGAGGGGTGGGATCATCATTTCAGCGATTAAAACATTAAGATCAACTCTGTTCTTTACATAGAGATAATCGCATGACTTCAGAAGACTTGGAATGCAACAGGAGTTAATACTTTAATACTGTTTTTGGTCAGTTTTTGCAATAAATACCTTTGACTGTACTTTTATTTGCATTTTACGTGTTTTATGTTGTTTAGAAGTGGGTAGGTTTAGGGTAGGAGTGGGGTTAGTTGATCCAAAATTGTCTCGTTTACGTATGGTAACCCTTGTTCCCTGAAGGAGGGAACGGAGACGTACGTCGGACGTCACCGACTGAAAGGGAAATACAAGTAGCCTATAAATATTCATAAAATAATGTCTGCTTTTACAAATGCAAAGAATTAAATGTGTCTTGACATGACACACTGGGCAAACAACTGAAATTAATGGAGCATCCTGTGTGTCGGAAAATGATGCTAAAGGGGTACCTTGTGCATTAAAAAGTGACGCCAAGGGGTCCTGACCAAGCGTCAATATGTGATGAGTTGGGAGTGAGAATGTGTTGCCCTAAACACTTCCCCTCGGGGAAATCTCTGCCGCTATTTTGAAGTGTGTTCCACTTCGTGAAGTGGACAAGAGAAGTTTATATGGACAGACCCTCGCTCCCTCAATTTTGACAGTCTACTTCATATGTACACTTCAGGCAGCTCCATATACCACAATGCAACACGATTGTGACGTCACCGCATATCACGTTTAATTTATCCCACCACAAACCACTCTGATATACTGTATTAATTATTATTAAAAATATTGAAAACAACCCAAATACACCTATTTACATATAGAATGCTACATTAATTTCGTAAGTTGAAACAAATTAATAATAAACTCCATAGTGGATTCCAAGTGATCAGGGGCTTACGACGTTCCAATTCAGTCCATTGCAAAGTTTCCGGGCAGAAGTGGGCACTCATGCAACATGATGCACATCCGAGTGAACGAGATGGAGGGAAGTTAGCGAGTGAAGGGCATAATAAAAACCAACTGGATTGCAGCCCATGTGTTCCCTGTTCTGTTCAGTCCTTTGTCAGTTATTTTTTGATGTCATACTGTTCTTCCTGTGAGTCACCAGTAAACGTTTGATTGTATCCTGTGTTCCTCATCTTCCTTCATCGGCTAAATGTGACAACTTCCCATAATGTTTGCAAAATGATCAAATTTAATGTTCCCTTATTGTTTGTATAACCAAGAAAAAAAAAAACATTTTAGAAACCAGACATTTGCATATTTTTCCTAGCTGGGATAATGCATGTTTGCCTTCAAGTGCATTTAACTTTGTGGGCCGCTGTACACTCACCTAAAGGATTATTAGGAACACCATACTAATACTGTGTTTGAACCCCTTTCGCCTTCAGAACTGCCTTAATTCTACGTGGCATTGATTCAACAAGGTGCTGAAAGCATTCTTTAGAAATGTTGGCCCATATTGATAGGATAGCATCTTGCAGTTGATGGAGATTTGTGGGATGCACATCCAGGGCACGAAGCTCCCGTTCCACCACATCCCAAAGATCTCTATTGGGTTGAAATCTGGTGACTGGGGGCCATTTTAGTACAGTGAACTCATTGTCATGTTCAAGAAACCAATTTGAAATGATTCGAGCTTTGTGACATGGTGCATTATCCTGCTGGAAGTAGCCATCAGAGAATGGGTACATGGTGGTCATAAAGGGATGGACATGGTCAGAAACAATGCTCAGGTAGGCCGTGGCATTTAAACGATGCCCAATTGGCACTAAGGGGCCTAAAGTGTGCCAAGAAAACATCCCCCACACCATTACACCACCACCACCAGCCTGCACAGTGGTAACAAGGCATGATGGATCCATGTTCTCATTCTATTTACACCAAATTCTGAATCTACCATCTGAATGTCCCAACAGAAATCGAGACTCATCAGACCAGGCAACATTTTTCCAGTCTTCAACTGTCCAATTTTGGTGAGCTTGTGCAAATTGTAGCCTCTTTTTCCTATTTGTAGTGGAGATGAGTGGTGCCCGGTGGGGTCTTCTGCTGTTGTAGCCCATCCGCCTCAAGGTTGTGCGTGTTGTGGCTTCACAAATGCTTTGCTGCATACCTCGGTTGTAACGAGTGGTTATTTCAGTCAAAGTTGCTCAAAGTTGCTTGAATCAGTCGGCCCATTCTCCTCTGACCTCTAGCATCAACAAGGCATTTTCACCCACAGGACTGCCACATACTGGATGTTTTTCCCTTTTCACACCATTCTTTGTAAACCCTAGAAATGGTTGTGCGTGAAAATCCCAGTAACTGAGCAGATTGTGAAATACTCAGATCGGCCCGTCTGGCACCAACAACCATGCCACGCTCAAAATTGCTTAAATAACCTTTCTTTCTCATTCTGACATTCAGTTTGGAGTTCAGGAGATTGTCTTGACCAGGACCACATCCCTAAATGCATTGAAGCAACTGCCATGTGATTGGTTGATTAGATAATTGCATTCATGAGAAATTGAACAGGTGTTCCTAATAATCCTTTAGGTGAGTGTATATGGCAATATTTTGCTACTGGTATACAAGTGGTTCATTAAAATGTCTATGTATAAAATCTAATGTATGTGAAACATGTCAACGTGACTATCCCAAAGGTCCCTGTTGATTACATGCCACACAAACAAAAGTGATACCCTCCCCAAACAAAAGGAAATCCACATCCCATTGACAAGGGTGATGTAAATTAACTATTTGAAAGAGTCAGTAACAATAGGTTTCTGTCAGCCGATAGAGAATAAAAATGTCAGTCCTGTCAGTAAGCACATTGTCCAAAGTTCTCAAGATCTTGACAGGAACATGGTTTGACAATTTGAAAGAAAGGCTCTATTGCTTCCATTATTTAAATATTTTAGCAATGAATCTCAGAGTAAGACACAGTTAAACCCTCTGTGAATGAAAAAAGAAATCTGAACACATGGCACTTCAGCAAGTGCTGAACTCTCTTAAACATTTATGTGCATTATTTCCACTCTGGGAATTGTATTTCTTATTAATATATTTTAATGATGCAACATAGAGCAAATTCAGCTGAGTGAATAATTCATTAATTGAGATCTAACAGTACAAAGCAAGCAATAACATCATTCACAACTTATCTGACTCTAAATGGCTACTAAAGTGCTAAAATTGCTATTTGTTTTGAGGAGGGACTGTGAATTATTGAAAGCAGATGGGTAAGATACAAAACAAGGGAGGATATTAAGATAATTCACAATATTTTATCATGTCATTTGACAGCATAAATAATTTTATTTCCATGAAGCGGCACATCTTCCCTAATGTTGTTAAGAAAAGCAAAATGTCATTAGGTTTGCCTCAGAGAGTAAACTTGGAGGCTTGTCTGATTTGAAGTGTGCAACTTTTGCATAAGTATCACCTCAAGGATAATTTGAAATGGGTTACTCATTAGGAGCAACAAATCACTTAAACTGTAGATTAATGACTTGAAGATATGCTGTTAAGATGGGGATTGATTTTGAGATTCAATTAAGAAAAGTAATTCAATATAGAACATAGTAAGGGTGATTATGTTGAGACAAAAGATTTGGGTTACATGATAGGCCTATGTACATATTTTTGTTAAATATGGGCAGAATAGAGCAGATCCTTTTGAAAGTAACATGGTGCTTCAAATAACCATTGTATCAATTACATTGGTACGCCACTAGGTGACTTAAAAATAGATGTCATTGAATCATTTATTCAAGAGTGTAACATAGCTGACGTTGATCAGATGAAAGTACAAAATCCAAGAACATGAAACACTAATACGTAAAACAAACCATTAATAGGAACAAAACTTAACTTGTCAAAAACAAAGACCTGGCACATGGAAACATGAGAGGCAACTTACTTCAATGCCCAACAAAGTACCACCACTTCTTGCCAGGGCCAATATTGTCCCCAGACTCGCCACCACTTTTTGAATCTTGTGGCACAGATGTACCTAATAGAAAGAAACATCTCTATTTGATTAGCAATTTGTTCGTTTGTGTTAAATAAGACATAATCTATCGCTGGAAAGTGTTGTTCATGGCGAGTGCTCGTTCCATCTTGGTGCTCGTGCACACTGCGCAGTCTTCACACAGACAAGCGTGTAAATCTTTCGCTTAATGCTGTTGTGGAGACTCTATCCGTTCCAGTGAAATCACAAAACAAAAACGTGTCCCTGCTCTTGATAGACAATCACTGATGAACACCTTTGGATTTAATAAGAGAGAGAAAAAAAAAAAATTCTATACGAGGGCAGATTAGAACCCAGGACCTCTCTAGCACGCTTAACAAAAGTATTACCACTAGACCATTATGTCACACAAATGTTTTAAGCAAGTCTATGTATTTATGCACTGCCATGAAAACTCTTGGGACTAACTATGTTGCATTATAGAAGATGTAAGGATGAAAGTATCAACATAAGGTTTTAAATACACAGACTAATCCAGAACAAGGAACACCTGTGAGCAATAAAAAAAAATGAACCAATCAGGACATGACCCAAATACTAAGGAGCACATGGAAATATCACATGAGGGGCAAGCGAGTCCCATGACAAACCAGGAAACAAGACCAAAACAGATTTCAAAATAAAAGACACGAAAACATGAACAAAACCAACAAGATATTACATTTATATAAAAAAGTAAATTAAGTAAAAGAATGTAGTCTTTTGATTGTGTTTATTTTTGTCCCTTGTTTTACTTCTTTTTTTTTGGCAAAGCAAACACTCTGATCCACACTCCAGTCTAGTTGGCGGTAATGCACCAATAAGTTTGGTAGCCAACCACCAATAAACAACAAAGAAGAAGAACAAAACCAAAAACAGACATGACATGGGCTGAATCTGAAATTGCCCCTAAACCCTCAATCACTATTCCTTACGCTATAGCACACTAATACAGTTCACTTGAAGGAGTGAATAAAAACGAGTGAGCGAATTCAGACAGCCGTTGAGCGTACGTCGGCCGTACACTTGTGGGATTGAATGTGTGCACTCGATATGTCCGCTATGGTTTCGGACACCACTACAAATGTCAGTCACTTCAAATAATGCCTTATTTCAGGGTATATTATTCAGATCCGGTCAAAGAGATGTGCTAAACAAGGCTGATTCATCCAGTAATGAAACAAAAGCATTTATGATTGAGTCGATGAATCATTCATTCAAATTAATTAAACATTTTAAGTAGACTGCAGCAATTAACATTTTGTCAGAACCTCAAGTAACTTACATGTTATTTTGTTTAGTTGTCTCTTGTCTGTTTAGAATCGTAGGAGAATCGTGATACACACTCACCTAAAGGATTATTAGGAACACCTGTTCAATTTCTCATTAATGCAATTATCTAATCAACCAATCACATGGCAGTTGCTTCAATGCATTTAGGGGTGTGGTCCTGGTCAAGACAATCTTCTGAACTCCAAACTGAATGTCAGAATGGGAAAGAAAGGTGATTTAAGCAATTTTGAGCGTGGCATGGTTGTTGGTGCCAGACTGGCCGGTCTGAGTATTTCACAATCTGCTCAGTTACTGGGATTTTCACGCACAACCATTTCTAGGGTTTACAAAGAATGGTGTGAAAAGGGAAAAACATCCAGTATGCGGCAGTCCTGTGGGCGAAAATGCCTTGTTGATGCTAGAGGTCAGAGGAGAATGCACTGACTGATTCAAGCTGATAGAAGAGCAACTTTGACTGAAATAACCACTCGTTACAACCGAGGTATGCAGCAAAGCATTTGTGAAGCCACAACACGCACAACCTTGAGGCGGATGGGCTACAACAGCAGAAGACCCCACTGGGTACCACTCATCTCCACTACAAATAGGAAAAAGAGGCTACGATTTGCACGAGCTCACCAAACATGGACAGTTGAAGACTGGAAAAATGTTGCCTGGTCTGATGAGTCTCGATTTCTGTTGAGACATTCAGATGGTAGATTCAGAATTTGGCGTAAACAGAAGGAGAACATGGATCCATCATGCCTTGTTACCACTGTGCAGGCTGGTGGTAATGGTGTAATGGTGGGGGATGTTTTCTTGGCACACTTTAGGCCCCTTAGTGCCAATTGGGCATCGTTTAAATGCCACGGCCTACCTGAGCATTGTTTCTGACCATGTCCATCCCTTTATGACCACCATGTGCCCATTCTCTGATGGCTACTTCCAGCAGGATAATGCACCATGTCACAAAGCTCGAATCATTTCAAATTGGTTTCTTGAACATGACAATGAGTTCACTGTACTAAAATGGCCCCCACAGTTACCAGATCTCAATCCAATAGAGATCTTTGGGATGTGGTGGAACGGGAGCTTCGTGCCCTGGATGTGCATCCCACAAAGAATGCTAAAGAATGCTTTCAGCACCTTGTTGAATCAATGCCACATAGAATTAAGGCAGTTCTGAAGGCGAAAGGGGGTCAAACACAGTATTAGTATGGTGTTCCTAATGATCCTTTAGGTGAGTGAGTGTGTGTGTGTGTATATATATATATATATATATATATATATAGTGCAGGTTTTCATGTCAGGTTTTCACATGCGCATTAAATGTTGTAAATTCTACTATTTTTTATATTTTTGAATAGTTTGGAGCATCATATAGGTTTAATTGTTGAAACCTAAAAGAAAAGCCTTTGATAGACTGTTTAAATGGCAAATTCCATTTTTGCAACTTACATGTCAGCTGCTATTAGCCCATGCAGTCATGAAAGGTTCAGTAAGAGTTGAGGAAGTTTGTTCAATAAACAAATGTTTTTTTGTTTTGTTTTTTTCTCAGCATTAAAAGTGGAAATGCTCAATAGCCTTCTTTGCCTATAACAGAAACTGACATTCAATAATAAATCTACCTAACAATGTAACCTCGAGCAAAAACACAAAATAGCAACCAAAAAAATTTATAAAATAAAAATAATAAAATAATAATAATAAAAAAACAAGCAATAATAAAAGAACCAGTAGTGATCAAAAGAAATGTTACTAAATGAGAACAAGGCTGTGATTACTTATTCAATTATCAGACATTGTAGCAATATGCTTCAGGTATAGAAAAATAAATAAATCCTAAAGACTAATTGTATACTAATAGAGTTGAATGGAAGGTTAAAACCCCTCAGGATAAGACCAAATTAAGCTGTCAATCATCTGAACTGATATGGATAAATTAAGGCATGTCCTGCCGCATGTCACACTTGCGTTGCATTATAACAGGCACCTCATGGTAGCAGCATTCATTTTTGACAGGCTTTCTCTCAGTTCTGCCTGCCCTTCAGATTCCAGCGTCAGCCTCTCAGCCTCTTATCTCTCAGACTTTTTCTTTCTTTTTTCCATGTCTTGCCCTTTCCCCCAAAGACCATGTGTATGCTTTGAATTGCCTCAGTAACAGAGGATCAGCCATGCTTTCCTAGTCACACATATCAAATTCTTAAGACACCATGAGCCACAAGGACGTGCGGCATCTCCTTCAGTCTAAAAAATTAGGATGAAAAAAAGCATGTGCTATAAAAGAGGCTTATTCTGGGAGAAACATCCTTGAGCTGACAAAGCAAATAGAATAATGTAAAATATGTATGCTGTGTATTAAGAAGAAAGCTCTGTTTTCCATTCTAAATGTTTTAACAAACTTCAAAGAGCATGACATTTGCATTTCAGCTCTATATACACAAATAAAACATTGGCCCTGGTTGCACGAAATCATTAGGCATAAGCTCTCCCTGAGTTTAATATGTATTACTTGTATATTCTTGCACATTCTGACCAAGAATCACACATAAAGGGCGTTTTCTCTAGAACTTTCAAAAGGTTACATCAGCCACCGAGAGAGGACTGAATGAATACTTTCTAAATTCTTCACGTTAATGACTTCATCATCGTTAAACAAGCCAGTTAGGTCACCCAGTGTTATGTGCACTCATATCTTTAAGTCTTGGTATTACCTCCACATTAGTCCTGAAAGTTTGTGGTAGATTCATTTTGACTTGTCCTCTAAAAGACAAGGTCATATGAATGACAGATTGGAGGGTGCTTTTATACTTCCATATTTAGTTTTTTTTTTTAGTTTTTTTTATCTGCTTAAATCGCTGCCTTAAGGCTGCAAATTGAGAAAACAGCCAGGGTCTCAATCCCAAACCCATTTGAGCATAATAAGTATGAGCTATCCAATGGCATTTCTTCGATCTGTCGATCTAACAGTCTGCAGATGAAGTGCAGAACAGGCACAAAGCCATTATTTCAGACCCCCACAGTTACGGGAATTGCAAAGTTGCCTTTGCAGATACATCAGCATTTTTCCCCCCATAATATTAACATAAAATGGAGATTTCTTTAGTCTTCCATGCTGAAACATACCAACCAGGATTGATCAAATGAAGCGTGTTTCAAATAACCTTCATGTTTCACAATTGTTATAGGGTGCAGTCTGATGATAACATCAGATAATGAATGCTACTTACACATTTTATATAAAGCAAAGCGATGTTCATCACGAGGTGATTGATCAGAAAGATCAGGTGTTAACTACAGTGAAAAATTTCCAAATCAACTCTGAAAAATATTCTCAGTTGTACAGCTTTTGAAATGTAATCTTATTCTTCGGAGCATGCACGTTCCACCAGAGCAAAGCTACGGATGCAGCTTATACCAGTTCAGCTGAGGAGACAAACAGTTGGTGGAATTTTTAACATGAATTCATTATTTCACACAATATATGAGAGAGCAGGGTGCAAACTAGCACTTTTTGGTGTTCTCAAGTTTGTGTAATGCCGGGTTCAGACTACAAGATATGAGCCTGATTTTGGCACAATCCATTTGACATAGGGTGACATGATGATTCGTAAACGACAATGAGCATCAGGGAGCAAGAATCGATTGTTTTATCTCATATAGTGTGTCATAGTGGATGACAACCGGTGTCGCATCTGCGATGATTCATGATGTCCCGACAGAAAGACTTGGGCTGTGTTCGAAATCGCTCCCTATACCCTCATTCACTATTCCCTACACTACTCCACTAATACAGTCCAGTTTAAGGAGTAAATGAAGACGAGTGAGTGAATTTTGAACACAGTGCACCGGAAGGGCTACCGCTTTTGTATAGTTTGTCCTTGCCATTTAATAATCATTTGAAACTTACTAAACTGGCAGCTCTAGCAGCAATATAAATATTTATCTTGAAATCCATTGAAACTAGAATGTACTGTAATCAAACAATTTAATAATCAAGTAAAAAGGAATTGCTATGATATTACGCTGTAGCCACATTGGACCACTGGTTTGGAAAATGGATGGATGATTTAGCTATGGGCGCCATCTTCTGGTGAGAGACAGGAATTAATTCAACGCGACCCTCACAGAGCATTATGGGTATTCTCTAGCCGTTGAATGTACATTGGTTGTACACTTATTGCGGTGCATTGTGGGATTGAATGAATGCACTTGATAACGTCTACTATTGTTTCGGATACCACTACAAATGACTGTCCCCTCAAATAGTGCCATATTTACGGGTATGGTTTCGGACCCAGCCTTGCATGTTAGCGTGGTCCTCCATGACGGGCTCCGTCACATCTGTTAAGTTGACCAATAGGTGTTCCGTAGTTTTAAAACATAGTGAAATGAAAGAGAGATGATGGTATTGGCTCTATTGGAATTATGCAATAGAGAGGTATGGCAACACTACTCCTGCCTTTATGATGTTGGCGAGCGACAGCAGAGGCACTTAAGCAACCCGGCGAGTACTGTAATCAGCATTAAGCAAACGCGTCACTTCGGTAGTTTGTTTACACTCTTATTTCTAGGAAGTTAGCCGCTAGTTCCGCCTTCTCAGTGACATCACGCATGTCATTAAAGACAGCAAGCAACGATTGGACGGGAAACAACATGTAGTCTGACATGTTTCTTGTCCACGAAACGACAAAATCACATAATCTTACTCAGTGACTTTTGTCACAGACAAAAAAATATTGTGTAGTCTGATCCCGGCATAAATGTGCTTCATGTTCATTTTTGTTTTTCAGGGTAAGAGACTGTAGATTTAAATATTCTATCACTAAAATCCACTGATTAAATGTGTTAAATAAAATAAATGACAATGTGTTCATGAATACATTTTTAGTGCTTTACAATGAGAACAAAACAAAGCCACTGCATGTTGATCAAAATAATGCTAGCAAATAGGTGAAGACATTCATAATAGAGGAAATATGCGCATTACATTGCACAACTGCCACAATAAAATCCTACCAAGTTTGCTTTGTTATAAATAAACACTAAAAATAAAGCTGACAGTTAACTACAGTGTGAAATGTTGCTAATTCTATGGTTATATGGCAATGAGTTAACAAATGAAGTCTCTGATACCAGTGTGGGTGGAAAAATGTGATACCATGTTGTAATAGAACTAGCCCTGTGTAAGTTTGTGCCTCTATGTAATGCTACATTTCTTTTCTTTTCTTTCTTTTCTTTTCTTTTCTTTTCTTTTCTTTTCTTTTCTTTTTTTCTTTTCTTTTCTTTTCTTTTCTTTTTTCTTTTTTTCTTTTCTTTTCTTTTTTTCTTTATTATTTTTTTGTTGTTGTTTTACACCAAGGTTAATATCTGCCAAAATAGTTTGGATCTATACACATAAACTAAGTTCAATTTAATTTAGACACCTCCTAATGTATGTATTTCATGCTTTGCCCAGCAAATTGAATCAATACATAAACCTATGATACAGCACATCATATTTTTGTCATCATCATTCTGCTGACACCTGCTATCATGGGAGGTGAATAAGCCAGCAAATTAGGTGCCACATTGGACCACATTTTGTTATTAGAGATGTCAGTATAGCAAAGCTGACAGGTTGCTTCAAACTGTCAGCTTTTTGAGTGTCACAGTGGAATATCTGAAAGTGGTCACCTACATAAAAAAAAAAAAAGAGTTTGTGTGCAAACCTCTGTCCATCCGTCCGTCCGTCCATATTAATTTTGTTGACAAATAATTTTTGTCATTATTTGCATTAACACAATTTTTTTTTGTACAGATGAAAATTAGAAAATAACAAAATTTAATAAAGCTATTGACATTTTCGTCAGTGAATAAAAACTAGACAAAAATGTTAGGGAGAGACGATTTGGGAAGAGATCCAGACAGAATGATGTCTTATGCTGTAGATGCACCCATTTGAATTGTAACGCGCTGATCTAACTTAACCTGGCGGGACATACGTAAGTTGGCATGCGCTTGATCCATGTCTCATGAAACATTCAAAAATGTTAGCGTCTGGGAGAAAGAGAAGAGCAGACATATGGATAGATCTGAATAAGCATGACAACGTGAAAGAGAGCTCTTTCTTTCACCTCTGAATGGACAAATACATACAACATTATGTCAAAATGTTCATGACGTCACGTAATACGCAATTACGTTGAAAAGGTCACGGTTCAAAAAGGTAGGGCAGGGTGAAAAACTCCATCTCATCTTCTCCTCGAAGTTCAAAACCGCCCGACATCGTTGTTTTACCTTTAACTCCCTTTTTTTGCAAACGGCGTTTGACTTAGTATGTGCGCGTTCAACTTGTAAACACTGACTCGGTACTTCCGCCTTACGTCAAGCATGACCTTTTCCACGTAATTGCGTATTACGTGACGTCACGAACGTGCATCACAGAACAGAGCAAGGCGAGCATTTGTGCTTATAAAACTTAAACTTTTTTTTTAAATGACCAATCGTTTCACTAGATAAGACTCTTAATCATCATCTGGTATCATTTAAAGTCATTTGAAGCTGCACTGAAACTTGAACCGTTTGGAGCCCACTGAAGTCCATTATATGGAGAAAATTCCTGGAAGGTTTTCATCAAAAACCTTATTTCTTTTTTCGACTGAAGAAAGAAAGACATGGACATCTTGGATGACATGGGGGTGAGTAAATTAGCAGCAAAAGTTTATTTAAAAGTGAACTAATCCTTTAATAGATGTTTTCTCCAGGAGTATATAATGGGCTTGGACATTTTAGAGAAATTCTTAATGCATTACAATTTAACTAAACCCATTCGATTTTAGTCAACTATCTATCTGTCCCAATAATACTTCCTTACATTCAAATTTTTCATCCTGTTTGTTACCTAAATTCAAATCAATGAACTAAATTGGAATTTAAAAGGCATTTTCAATTCATTTCTGATTGGTGCACAACCCTGACTTGAACCAGCCTTGAACATACTGAACCAGTTTTCATAAAACGTATTTTATATGCAAAGGCACAGTACACGTTTTGATTCAAAACACATCCGTGATTACGCCAGTCTTGAACAAAGTCTCCAACAAAGGATATAAGCTGTCCACTTTCAGAAAGAAGAACATCTGGGGCCATATTCACAAAACATTTTATCTTAGCACTAAGAGTTCTCCTAAATAGCAGTAAAAGTTCTAAGGTAAGAGTTTCCTCTTAAAACCTATTCACAGTGCTACTGAGACTAGCTTTTACTAAGGAATAGAGAGAAGTCTTAAGATAAGAGTAAGGGCGGGGTTGACCTTATGGGGGAGGAGTCTCAGTCAGTGATAGAAATATTGTAGAACGTATCATGTTGCCATATTAAAATAATGATTTTAAAATGTAGGTTAAGTGTCACTAATTAAACAAGTATTTGTTCAGCTAATTATCAGCCTCTTGAGAGAGATTGCAGAATTCAAGCGACAAATTATGTTTTATAAACAAAGTTCGGGAGGAGCAGCTCGAGAGGTTACATACAGTATACGCAGCCGAATCACCTAGTTACCTCGACAGTTTTCTACATCCCTCCACTACCTCGACTCCTCACTCTCTGCCCAGCTGGGGATTCAGGGGAGTAGGCCTACTCAGGGTTTGGGCTCGGAGACCTAGATCCTCTCTGCCATGTTGTCCAAAATATTTTACTCTTTTACTCCATCCGATCATTTGTACGTGTGAACTCGTGAAACAACTGCCAAAGGTAATCAGACATTTTTTTTTTTTTTTTTATTAAATAATATTTATTATTTTTGGCATTTTTACCTTTTTAGAGTGTCTCCTAAATCGGCAAGTTAGGAGCTACTTTTAGCGTTAAGATGTTTTGTGAATACGGCCCCTGAAATACATGCGTAGGACATCACAAGGTTAACGTTTTATAACCCAAACAAAAACTTTCCATCACACTTAAATACAGTATATATATTCTGCCATATTCATTTTATGCAGAACTTGTCCACTTTTCTTCATAACACAAAAGAAAAACTCAGAACTCAGTCAGTGCCTACACTGTCAGAAAAAAGGTACATTGCTGTCACAATAGGCAGTACCCTAAGGTACAAAACCAAAAAGGTACTGATAAGGTACTACACTTTACTGAAGGTACTAATCCGCACTCTTAAAGTACTGATATGTACCTTTAAGGTACTAATCCGCACTCTTAAAGGGTACCTTTAATAATACGCACTCTTAAAGTACTGATATGTACCTTTAGGGTACTAATACGCACTCTTAAAGTACTGATATGTACCTTTAGGGTACTAATACGCACTCTTAAAGTACTGATATGTACCTTTTAAGGTACTAATACACACTCTTAAAGAACCGATGATATGTACCTTTAGGGTACTAATACACACTCTTAAAGTACTGATATGTACCTTTAGGGCACTAATACGCACTCTTAAAGTTCTGATATGTACCTTTAGGGTACTAATACGCACTCTTAAAGTACTGATATGTATCTTTAGTACTGATATGTACTTTAGGGTACTAATACGCACTCTTAAAGTACTGATATGTATCTTTAGGGTACTAATACGCACTCTTAAAGTACTGATATGTACCTTTTAAGGTACTAATACGCACTCTTAAAGTACTGATATGTACCTTTTAAGGTACTAATACGCACTCTTAAAGTACTGATATGTACCTTTTAAGGTACTAATACACACTCTTAAAGTACTGATATGTACCTTTAAGGTACTAATACACACTCTTAAAGAACCGATGATATGTACCTTTAGGGTATTAATACGCACTCTTAAAGTACTGATATGTATATGTACCTTTTAAGGTACTAATACACACTCTTAAAGAACTGATGATATGTACCTTTTAAGGTACTAATATGTACCATATAGGGGTGAGTAAGGTATAAAGATGTACCTTTTCACTGTTGTACCTTAGGGTACCACCCCAGTGACAGCACTGTACCTTTTTTTTCTGAGAGTGTACCTACTCTCATGAATCAACCGCAATCAATCCATTTCTACTTTACATGGAGCCACAATTAAACGGTGGTGTTAAACCAGGATTGATCGATTCCAACAAAACACCGAATCCAGCTAAAGCAGAGATAAGCAGGTGTAGGGAGGTGGAGGTCATCACCAAATTCATTGGAACTGTTCAGAGAGGGAAAAAAATAGCGGAGGCCTCTCTCTAGTGTGTGGACAGAACGCTCCACCATACATCATGAAAAAAACAAGATGAGTTAAGCACACAGCCACACAGTGTTTCGTGGACAACTGGGATTGGAAACAAGTTGTGATTTATTGGCTTCTAGACACAGTGCCTTTGACCCATTTAGACAAAGGATTTGTTTATCTTATCACTGTACAAGATATCTTTATTTATTTATTTCCCAACTTACTGTGTCTCACTCTAGTGGGTTTCATGTTTTCATGTTAATGACTATCTGAGCCCTAAGAGGGTTTACCTACTCACAATTGGCATTGGTTTGTCATTAGATGTGCATTGTTCTGTAAAAAAGCATGCTTGAGCAAGCACTACAATTATGTGGCTAGTTAAGTTAATTAGAATATTTAAGGCAATGTCTTTGCACCATGGCAGCAAGCAGGGTAATGACTGGATCCTTTGTCTGCAGTTGTATGTATCCTGAATGCAACGGCAAGTCTTTAATCATTGTATTAAATTAACATACCTTTAGGCAGGTTACGTATAGCTAAACATGTCATGGTCACTTTTTAATTTAACTTGGAAAAATAACTTACTGATATGTTATTGTCTTAATGCATGCCTTGTAGACAAGACAACATGTCCTCCAACCAATATGCCTATATAGGTTGTTTGTCACTTCCCTGAAATACGACCCATAGGAGCTTTTACTAAAGTTGCGCCCCTATCGACAACAGGACACTTTCATTTTAATTCATGAAATACGACCCATAGGAGCGTTTACTAAAGATGCACCCCTATTGACAACAGGACACTTTCATCTTAATGCTGTTTCCTTTTATTTGCGTCACATTTTGGGTTTTGTGTAGCTCCATTGATAGAGCATTGCAAAATACAACAACATGTAATCATGTGATCATGCAATCGTGGGTTCGATCCCAGTGAACACATGTGCTCATAAAGTGTATGTACACTATAAATCACTGGGTAGGTTTAGGGGTGGGGTGGGTGTAGTTGTTAATAAAAAAACGATTTTTGTTAAATGGAAATATGACAATTGGTGGTAAAAAGTCCACACGTTGCATTTAAATGAACACGCATTTTGACAGTCATTTCATGACGACAGACGTAACACGACACTCTCATTATTTTTACATCAGCTAGAGAACGCATGACTTTAAAACGTAAATAAATGTCGTAATAAGGTGCTTGAAAAACGACCTATAGAGTCATTTTTTTGTTTTGTTTTGTTTTTTGGAGTACAGTCTGAGATAAGACCAAGAGCAAGAGATGTTTCCGTTTCCTTTTGCATGTGATCACAATTGTTCTGCTTCGCGTCATGGCCACATTAAAACTTCGGGTGTGCATTAAATTTCGCAAACACTTTATAATAACTGCATGCTATGAATCATAAGTTAAGCATTAGTAAATAGTTAATTCATCATTTATAAAGCATTATTAGACATTAATAAGCAGTTTACAACTATAGCTATACATGCTTTATTCTTGATTTATAAGCATATCTAAATGAAGTATTCTATTATTTACAAAACAGTTATTTAGGAGTTATAAGATAATGCAAGTAAATGATTAATAAACTATTTAAATTTATACATCTTATTTTTTAGACACATGTCTATTAATGCTTTATATATTATGAATTAACTATTTACTTAACTAATGATTAATAGCATGCAGTTATTATAAAGTGTTGCCTATTTTTCTTTTTTTTCGGTCCGTCGTCAATTATTCCTTACTTATACTGTACATTGCTCATGGAATGTTTTTTTTTTCTTTTTTTTTTTTTTTCTTCTAAAATGAGTTAGTTCCTCTAAAAAAATGTTTGTTTTAAAATGTTACTACTTGTTTCAGAATGCCCAGAGAACATTCAATTAATGTTCTCATAATGTTTGCAAAATGATAAACTGGGAATGTTCCCTTAAAAGTGCTGTATGTAGGAATGACAGCTGGTTGAAATGGGTACTGCAGTCCAAATTAAAAATATAGTTTACCCCTTCCCCTCCTCCTCAGACTCAACGCTGACGCGGGTTGTCAGTTTAAGGACACGCAACAGAAACAAGCGCAATGGACAATGGAAGGCACACAATCTGAAGGGTACAATCTGCGATCTCTGACCCAGTTTGTATGCTGGCTTCCATGGCAGCAATACACTGTGTTTTCCGCCAACTGGCAACCTGTGGTGTCGAAATACTATTGGGTAAATTGGTAACGTACAATATCGCACAGACCAAAACAAAAACAGACATTCCGACACGGAATGCACATTTCAAAGTAAATGTAGCATTGTTTTTCAGAGAGTCGAGTATGTGAACTCAGCTTGTTACCTAAATATCTGCAAATATATGATGGTATTTGTATGCTTTAGAATAGTCAAAAACTTACATACAGCACCTTTAAAAAGGCACAATATGTAAGATTTTGGGATTAAAATATCCAAAAAACACTAGAACAATGTTATATATTTTCTTGACTTGTGTACTTACATTATCCTAAATGTTTCCAGTAATTCTTAAATCCAGAGAAACCAGCCAGTTTAACCAGTGTAATGGCTTGTGTCATTGCTTCACCTTTCAATAGCCTAGTTTCCATTACAGATTTGCGCAAAACTTTTGCGATGTTTTCTAAATGTCGATTAAAAAATATTGCAAAATGATGGTTTCCATTATAACCAATGTTATGTGACTAAAACTTAATTTTGTCCTCTAGCTATAAATGATTTCAAAAACCATGGTGACGGATGTTGAGAGGTTTACGTATATAGCTGCCACCGCACTAGCCATTATTTTTTAAATCAAAGGAGATGTAAGCATGTTATCCAAGCATTAATGTCAAGGAAAGCCCCTTATACTTGGGAGTGGCCATGTATGAGGTGTTTCTGAGTATGCAATTTCTTCTGTTTGAAAGCTTTCCATTTGGAGCATAATATTTGCTACGGCTTCTGGAAGCCCTTCTCCCTCATATCTGCTTCGAGGTCTTAATAAATTGTGGCATTTCTTTGTTACTTAGAATCCAGTATTCACGTAATTAGTTTGTCTTTTATGAGTTTAATAAAGAACTCTTTGTCTCGTCTTCTGTCCAAACCTCTGTCTGTGGCTAACTAGCATAATTAGAAAAAGCTTTATTTGTAGTAACAGTAATACACCACTTTCTCTGATATAATATTGCGTATCGCTGATAGTCCGAGATAATTGCAGACGGCTGATGCCTTTGACGATATCAAGACAATAATTATAGCTCTTTTCCAATTATTGTATTAAATTATTATTATCATAAGGGTAGTATTATTATTAAAATAATATTAGGACCTACATTTAATTCCCTACCCTAATTTCATAACAACATTACATAACCACACTTGCGACACCGAGGATTGAGAATTGAGGACTCCTCAAAAATGTTTTTAAAACAGACTACAAAACTACATCCTACATCAAAATGTACGTGCAAGGTGATCTATTCAGAAATGGTCAAGAGTGCTTGTCAAAAAAAAAACATGCATCATTCTTATACAGTTGTTATTTAAGCCAAGGCATCATTGTTCGATTGCATTTTGTGTTCATAGCACATTAACAGAACATTTTAACGACACTAATAACAATACAGGCAATGTAAAAAGTCACAGGCTCTCGACACCGCTTCATACCACAGTCACGTATGAAACTTTAATTCATTAGCTAATCCATAAACATGATTTCTGCCTTAGTCCCGACAGACTGCTTTCCATTGGCTGTGGAAGTGAAGACGACAACTCCCATAATTCCACGCTCAACCACGATGTCATCAAGCTTTTTGTTAGCTGGGATGGCAGTCCAGAATGATTTGGAATTTTGAAATGAATCATTAGGTTGAGTGAATGATTCAATGATTCACTAATAATGATCACAACCGTGTCTGAAATCGCTCCCTATACCCTTATATAGTATTTGAGTGGATAGCCATGGTGTCAGAAACTATAGTGGACATTATTGATTTAATGCCATAACACTAGCCAGTGGCTAGCCACTATGAACTGACTATTGAATAATGATTCATAATAAACAGCTTAGGCATTAGCTTTTTTCTTGAAACTGTAAATGGGATATTTAGTTATTAGGGGTGGCACAGTACATGAAAAAACATCTGAACCGTTCGGTTCGCTTGTCTCGGTTCGGAGCGTGTGTGCGTTGCACGGTTCGATGCATACGCAATGTAGCCTCGTGCCCGTATGTTACCTCAGACAGTGGGTGTCCTTTTCGCGCGAAATAAGAGGTGTGTGGACATACAGTAAAAGACAGTAAAAGTGGAGTGCTGCAGGTCACGTCACGTGTAGAAATGGCAAGTGGGAGAGATTGGAGGATGCGCCAGCGTCGTATAACGCCAGTTTCACACCGCACGCGCAAGCAGTGCATATGGAGAGCGGGAGCCACGTGCGCCCGTTTTGCATTCACACCGGCAGCGTTTGTCTCGCGCAGCTGAACCGCGGCTCATGTATTGCAAATACAGACGAATATCGTCCATTCTGTCACATTTTCCGGTGTTCTTCTCCGACCCCTGTCTGTCTCGTTTGATTTATGATGGGCAGCATGTAACTGCTGAAAATGCGACCGTGTTCCCCTCTGTCCCAAACACACATGCATATAACATGTTGTATATAAGCAGTTCACATGATAAATGTAACATTACAGTTAAGATATGCTTCTAGTTTTAATAATTTAAACGGGCCTTTGAAGTTTGGGCAAAAAGTTGCTCACACTGAATTAAAGCCACAGTGCATTGTTCTGATCAATATTGACATGATTAACATGAAAAATGTAACTCCAATGTGTTTGACTCGGTAGACAGTGTAAGCAGGAGACAGCCGGTTAGGAAACAACTTCTACATGTTATAAAAAAAAATTTAATACTGTATCCTAAATTGTGGATATTTAAGCTATATATCATAAGCTGAAGTGAATTTCTGGAGTGTTAACGATTAAAAGAAAAAACAACAAGAACCGTACAGAACCGAAAACCGTGATACGAACCGAACCGTGGGTTTTGTGAACTGTGCCACCCCTGTTAGTTATTGTTTATTAACATTTGTAATTATTGATATCGGCTCTCTGTACTATTTGATTTTACTCTGTAATGTTCATCTGTTGAGACACATCTTTGAAAGTTGTGCTCCAGTTGCAAATTTTGTCCACCTAAGCCTTTGGCGTGGGTCAAACAAGTGACTCGAAAACCAGGAGAAATTTAAAATGACATCAGTAATGCAGTCACATTTTTCTAATCTCCTTGGATGGATTCAGGCCATGATTTTCATTTAGTCGAATAGAGATAACCAGACTGTCAGCTAGGTTGCAGTTTCCCTTTAATCTTACCCTGAAGCTAATAATCAGCCTGAAACCCTGAAAGCCTTCATCAGACATTCATCATGCACTGAAATAATTTAGATACTGAACTTTCATTCAGTTTGGGGTTATCCAGGAGCATAAAGGAAGCTATGATTAATTAGTAACTTTTTAAGAATAAGCCATATTGATGAAATAATGCATAATTCAATCAGTCAGTTGCAATTCGTCTTAAACTTGTCCATGTAATGTTGTTAGTAATGATGCACAAAACATTTACTGAACGTAAGTAGCAGAAATTGCATTATGTTAATTAATAAAGTAATTTTCACCAATGGGTTAATTGTACAACACTACAAAATCAAAGAGGAATTTTAATCTAGGTTTATCAAGGGGAAAACTGCATGCTAAGTCTATCAGAAAGCATGTTGATGTCCCGATATTCCTTACGTTCTCTCCATGTTGATCATTGCTAAACATCTTTACAAGTTCTAACAATTGAGCGATTTTAGTTTTCACATTTTTAATTAGAGATCTTTCCATAATTCAAGTAAATAGAGCACAGGCGGATTGGAGGTCACTGCAGACAGTCTCAGTGGTAATGATATTAGCCTGCCCTTCACATTTAAATGGCCAATCTTAAATGCCTTCACATTTGCTATTTACTTTCAACATGATGCTTACAATGTTGGATATGCTGGGGCATGCTCAAATAGAACGAAGGTAACAGAGCTTGATTAAAGTTTATCTTTCGGGGTTATAACTCTACCAGCCTTCATTATTGCTTGTCAGATTATAAATGGTCCTGGGGAAAATTATGCAAGCTCACACACATGCTGAAGGAAGTGATTCACTTTACTTGGCTTAAGTCGTGAAAACCTGCTCATTCTTGATGGTCTGATGCGGCTAGTATTGAATCTAGTCTGTCAGAGAAAGAAAGGAAGGAAGAAAGAAAGGCATTTAATTACTAATTAACTACTTTTTTAAATATTATAAACTAGAACATTAAATAATCGTATCAAATAGTGTTTCAATAGCATACAAATAAAAACTATGGGAATAATATTGGAAACAGACTTTACACATACACAGCTGAGTATGTAAAATTCTAGCAACACTGCATATCACTGTATAGAGAGGAAAGCAGCGCTGGATTGAGTTACCAGATGAGCTGACAGATATACAGATTATTATTGTTATCTGATATGGTCAGAATAGGGCATACATAGGGTAAGATGTGTTACAATACATTATGTTACAATTTAAAAGTAAATACACATTTTTCTTAACACATCTTGCCTCATGTTACCCAATATAAAAGACACACACATGCCTGAATCCACTGAGAATTCATGTGAATAACATTTGCAAGTATTATCTATATAACAAAGATGTTGCTCATACCATATTTTAGGTTTTAAACCTATTTGGGTCACTCTACAGAATTGGTCTTTTCCACAAATGTTGTATGTATGCAAATTGTATAATATCCAAGGTACACATTTCTAGTAATTGCGCAGTTAATTCTCATATTGAATTTTCAGAAGGTTTTGGAATATTTTTCCTCTCCCCAAATATGTCACTACATAAACACAACAATGAATAATTTAATAAGGCTTTTACTACTTATATTTACATCTACTGTATATATAGGCTTATATTTACCTTGTAAATATATGTTTTGCTATTTTATTAAATGTTAAATGTTTTTCACAGGTAAATCAATAGCAATTGCAATTTTATTTCAAGTGTAATTTATGTGATTTGTTGTATTTTGAATCCAATTTTTCTTTGTAAAAACAAAGTTAATCATAATTATTTCAAAGTTAAGGATTCATTGAATATATATTGAACCAAACACTATAATAACATCTTTGTTGATAATTCAATATACTTTATTTTTGACAAATCATCCCATGTTTCGGTCATGACTGCACATTTTCGGTAGTGACAGTAATGTTTTGGTTGCCACCACGCATTACAGATTTTTAACTCACATACTAAAACACTAATGATTTGCATAAACATGCTAAAATACTAATGATTTGCATAACTGTACTAGAATTGTGTATATTTCCCCAAAGTAAATGATTGTGTTCCTTTTTGTCACTACTGAAAAAGTCACGACTGAAACGTGGCGAAGTTTGGTTTTGACAATTTTAGATACTTTTGAGCCTAGCTCAAATATGCTAATCAGCACATGGTTAATTAGCACAGTTCTGAACAGTTGCACACACACACACACACACACAAAAAAAAAATAATTATCGAATAACCCCCCCATAAACAATGATGTCACAACCGAAACTTCACCACGTTTCGGTCGTGACTGTATCGGTAGTGACAATTTTAGATACTTTTGAGCCTTGCTCAAAAATGCTAATCAGCACATGGTTAGCTAGCACAGTTCTGAACAGTTGTACACAAATAAAAACTCAATTTTATGGAATAACACCCAACAAAGGTGTTTGGTAGAGACATTCCTTAAAGTTACACATAGATTTTCAGACTTTTGAACACATTTACAGATGATCAGGTCGATTATATCTTATCAATCAAAAGGAGGCCGATATCATTCTGAATAAATTTAGCTATTTATTATTTCTGTAGTCTGGATGGATACATCCATCCATTCTGAATGGACTGGATGAGAGGACAGATGGTATGAGCAACATCTTTGTTGTATAGATAGTACTTATCTTCCTTTTTAAATACTCACATGAATTCTAAGTGGTTTCTTGTTTAAACGAATTAAAACACACTTCTTAAAGTTAACCTATGACTAGTTTCTACAGAGTGCTATTTTGCTTGCCATTATATCATTACAGTACATTGCCATTTCATGCTTCTACTTGTAGCCATTGTATCTCTGTACAGAAAACTTTATAGATTTTTGACTTCTAACCTTTCTAAAGGAGTCAGCTACTCTGCTACCATCCATTTTTGAGCTCTTTTCTATTTAACAATGAGTTTCCCTTTTATTCAGTTTTGCTCAAAGGCAACAGAAATTGAACTGAACTGAATATCCAGACCAGCTATATATCCTGAGGAATTCTGAACACTGCTTATCCTAATGGTGAATTGACAATCCTTGGATGAACCGGTTTTCTTCAGGGGAAACATCCTAGGATGTTTGATTAGTCTTGGAGAATTGTGAGCTTTGGTCTTCCTCGGGGATAGTTACCAGTGGATATATGGCAGACTCCATGCTTTCTAACAGTGTGCCCATATCCTACAAGTACTGTATCTGGAATAAAGTAATCCGTGTTAACTGGCTCACAAATATTCACAGGCTGGACAACTAGTTATCAAAACATACAGGGGAGAATTCACTAAGCTCCACTTTAGCACACAAAAATCTACTGACAACAAGGAGCAGACACAGCAGAAAATATAAGGGAAACGGAAAAAAGTGACAAGTCACGAGCATCAGGGAAAGGGAAAGCCAATGATGCACTCTGAACCGTGACATAATCTTAGTTTTTGGGTGGACTATCCCTTTTAACCAGGCACTAAATGCACTTAAATAGCTCTACACAGACAAAGCATGTGAATAACACAGTGCTATCAGCCAGTGCAATTCATTATTAGTGAATTCCCCAAATGTATTTGCTAGACAATAGATTAGACTGAGATTAATCAAGAGGATTAACCAACTTTACTTGTTTCCAGTCAATTTGTAACCAAAGTAGACGCCTCTACCAACAAAACTTTTTAGTTAAATCGACCATATTCTGAAACAAACTGCACTGTAAACCCTAACTCTCAAAATAATTAACTGGTTTGAGTAGAGCCAACTCAGATTAATCTAATTATTTATATTTTGCCAAATATAAATATTTACTTTCTTTTTCTTTTGAGTGAGTTCACAAAACTGACATATTTTAAGTAATCTGAACTGTTTCATTGTTTTGAGTTTTATGAACTTGTTTCTTTTAATTTAGTCAAACATAAATTTAACTGAAACTGGGCTGGGAGTTATATTTCCCAGCATGATTTGCCTTGACAAAAGGGAGAGTAAATGCTACAATTAAGTGTTATACAATGTTATTTTGTTCAAGTTTAATGTTAAGTGGGAGATTTGGTAGTGTTTAATGTTTTACTATGTTAGTTAGAAGAGTTTCTGTTTTGTTGTTTATTTTGGGGTTACCATCATGGTGACGAGTGCATGAGCTTAGTTTGAGAACAGATGTACAGTATGTTAAATGTTCTGTATTGCTGTACTCATTCAGCAAGTGCTATGCTATGCTAATACCACCAAAGCATTGTTACACCAATTAACAAGGTAGCATTTATTGAATTAACTAAAAATATTTAAGTTGATAATTTTCATTTAAATTTATGAATTAGCTTTTTGAAGTTAAGAGCAATTAAATGAGTATGAGTACAAAAATTCTAACTCATTCTTTTTGAGTGTTGCCAACTTATTCAGGTTTACAGTGTGCAACTGCAAACAAATAGTCTGCAAACAAAAAGTTTCCTTAGTTCACTGGTGCTCAACAAAACTTTGTGCTCATGCATGCAGGCAAATTAGCCTGGCATCTAGCGTCTTGTTATATTATCTTGTTGTTAATGCTATGCATGATACATAAACTTCCTTGGTACACAACAAAGACCTTTGTGAATCCCTGTGACACATTAAAATAAAGTGTAACCCAAT